>JARUPZ010000950.1:0-26508 GCA_031213475.1 Nereocystis luetkeana | reverse complement strand
CGGTGATTACGACCCGTCGGAAATTTTTTCGTATGCTCCGTTTAGGATGAAACCGTCACTATGTGATACCAGGTATTGTTTTTGACACGTATGACGTATGACGCAGATTGCAATTTTTCGAGTCGAACTCACAGCTGACGTATTTCATAATTTTATATAAAAAGGTTTAGTCATTCCCATATTAATATTACGGGGGATCAGAGTTAATAGGACCAAGTATTGTTGGTACAAATGGCTAGATATATACTGGTAGGTCTTTCTCTGTACCATCGTAGATCCTATTAACTATGGTCTCCCGTAATAGTAAACGGCGGCTTTTCTTTGCGGGGGTCGTGGCACAGCAAAGCAAGGAGCGATTACGCGATTACCCAGTCGGGTAGTGTTCGGGACGATAGCTAGAGGGGAGAACCCGAGACCAGGCGGACAAGGGAAGACTTGGCATAGATGCAAAGTCGAAGACCTTAGGGAGTTCCGAGAAACCGAAGGGTCAACAGGAGTTGCCCCCTGGGTGTTTGGAGTTGAGACCGCATTGTGGTCCACTGCAGCATAGAGGGCGGGGGAGTGGTACCGGTGGATCCTTGAAGCAGCCGTAGGGTTCATGGTGAGGCGGCACGAGGTTGAGGCCGAGGTGAGTAGGCAGCGCCAAGCATCCGCCGATGGTGTGTCCAAGGGAACGGGAGGGGGGGGGAGACAACAGGATGAGTGGCAGAAAACCCGACCAAGGGAACGCGGAAAGGGGGGGGAACAGCAGCAGTAGCAGGGAAACTGCGGTGGACAAGAGAAGGAAGGAGATGGTAGACAGGGTAGCAAGGCACCAGGCCGACTAGAAAGTAGAACATGACTATTAATAGAGTACTATTAATAACGCCACCAACTGGTGCAGCTATTAACAGTTCGAACTTGGTCGTCCCTTGACTTCTCTTCTTTTTGTTTTGTTTTTTTTCTGGCGCTGATTCTCCGTGATTTTCATTTTATTTATACATTTTCCTTTTCTCCATTGACAACGAGCCGTATCGAGAGAGTTGTGTTTTTTTTTTTTTTTTTTTTTTTTTTTTTTTTTTTTTTTTTTTTCCATCCCATTCATTATCTTCGCACATCTTCTTCTCTCTCTCCTTCCAACTCGTAACTCAGATCCGGGGTCACATAGCAGGCTCTTCTCCCCCCTTCCCGCTACGGTACGTGCCTTCATTTTTTATCGCGAGAAGATTTCAGCCTTTTCTTCCCTCGTCGATTCGCATCGAATTGTGCCTACCCACGCTGCAAGGCGCTCTCAAGAGTGGGTGGATGACGACCTTGGACTGCTATTAATTGTGTGTTATCAGACGCCAAGGGGCTGGGCATAGTTGACCGACGCAGGGCGAAGACGGCAGTCAGGGTAGCAAGGTACCAGACGGACTAGCAGGGAGAACCTGGCTATACTACTCGGACCACAAACTGCTGCCGCTACCTGGGGGGTGCTTTGCGCTTTGCTTTGCCCGGTAATTTCCCTTTCTTATTTTTTCCTTGGTTCTTTGTCCGATTCTGTTTACAAGTAGTGGTATTTTTTGGTTTTTCGTTTTTTTCCAGCTCGCTCGTTTCAAGTGTTTGCCACATCGCCTGCGGGGTCTGAAACTTCGCCTGCGCAAGCGGATCTACGCCGGCCGCCTGCGGGGTACGTCAGTTTGTTTCTTCTTCTTTTTTGTTTTTTTTTTGCTCTTCTTTCGATTTGTCTTCTCTGCTTCTATGTTCTCTTTGTTGGTTTCATTTCGTGTCTTTCTTTTATCAAAAGGGTATGTCGTGCCGGTCGTATGGGTCGGGGTGTTTTCAAAAATACCGAAATTTCGGGAAAATACCGAAAAATACTGAAAAACAGACACCCTTTTAGCACCGCACTCCCATTTCTGGGGACCATATACTCCAATTATAAGTAGTTTGTCCCCAAATCGGGACTGGCGTCCTAAGAGGGTTCCCATAGTATCATGACATCGCATATTACTTGCATCGCATTGCCCACTTCTGTGCTTACTGCGTACCGTAGCGGGAAGGGGGGAGAAGAGCCTGCTATGTGACCCCGGATCTGAGTTACGAGTTGGAAGGAGAGAGAGAAGATGTGCGAAGATAATGAATGGGATGAGAAAAAAAAAAAAAAAAAAAAAAAAATACCAGGTACGTGGCAACGTAGTATCTCTACGATGTGTGTGATCTTCACATTAAACCGTTATTTCTACCCGTCGACATCCAGCACAACCAGTGTCCGTGCCGATTCTATATTCCTGACATTGGAAGAGATACAAGTTATGTGGTCACAAAGCTACGCCACAGAGATGCTACGTTGCCACGTGTGCAGTTTTTTTTGTTGTTTTTTTTCTCATCCCATTCATTATTTTCGCACATCTCCTCTCTCTCCTTCCAACTCGTAACTCAGATCAGGGGTCACATATCGTAGCAGCCTCTTCTTCCCCCTTCCCGCTGCGGTACGTGCCTTCATTTTTATCGCGAGAAGATTTCAGCCTTTTCTTCCCTCGTAGACTCGCATCGAATTGTGCCTACCCACGCTGCAAGGCGCTCTCAACAAATGATGCTCTGCAGTGGGCAATGCTATGGCGTAGCTTTGTGACCACAGAACTTGTGTGTCTTCTATTTTTATTAATAATAGGATTGAAGGATAAGCATGGGCACTGGTTGTGCTGGATGTCGACGGGAAGAAAGAACGGTTTAATGTTAAGAACACACACATTATTAAGTGGTTTGTCCCCAAAAGGGGACTGCGGTCCTAGACGTCTCCTCGTCGTACGAGAGAACGGTGCCTCGCTCGTAGTTTGTCCTTTTGTTTTTGTCACTGCTGCTTTGTCACTGCTGTGATATCGTGTGCGATTCAACCTTGTTTCCAGCCACGTTTGTTCGCCGCGCTCAACGCACGCACGGCACCAATGCAAGTCCCAGCGCGCTCTGCGCATAATACACATTAGAGCAGTAGTATAATAGTAGTAGTAGTAGTAGTAGTAGTAGTAGTAGTAGTAGTAGTAGTAGTAGTAGTAGTAGTAGTAGTAGTAGTAGTAGTAGTAGTAGTAGTAGTAGTAGTAGTAGTAGTAGTAGTAGTAGTAGTAGTAGTAGTAGTAGTAGTAGTAGTAGTAGTAGTAGTAGTAGTAGTAGTAGTAGTAGTAGTAGTAGTAGTAGTAGTAGTAGTAGTAGTAGTAGTAGTAGTAGTAGTAGTAGTAGTAGTAGTAGTAGTAGTAGTAGTAGTAGTAGTAGTAGTAGTAGTAGTAGTAGTAGTAGTAGTAGTAGTAGTAGTAGTAGTAGTAGTAGTAGTAGTAGTAGTAGTAGTAGTAGTAGTAGTAGTAGTAGTAGTAGTAGTAGTAGTAGTAGTAGTAGTAGTAGTAGTAGTAGTAGTAGTAGTAGTAGTAGTAGTAGTAGTAGTAGTAGTAGTAGTAGTAGTAGTAGTAGTAGTAGTAGTAGTAGTAGTAGTAGTAGTAGTAGTAGTAGTAGTAGTAGTAGTAGTAGTAGTAGTAGTAGTAGTAGTAGTAGAAGTAGTAGTAGTAGTAGTAGTAGTAGTAGTAGTAGTAGTAGTAGTAGTAGTCGTAGTGGTAGTAGTAGTAGTAGTAGTAGTAGTAGTAGTAGTAGTAGTAGTAGTAGTAGTAGTAGTAGTAGTAGTAGTAGTAGTAGTAGTAGTAGTAGTAGTAGTAGTAGTAGTAGTAGTAGTAGTAGTAGTAGTAGTAGTAGTAATAGTAGGAGCAGTAGGAGCAGTAGGAGCAGTAGAAGCAGCAGGAGCAGGAGCAGGAAGAGCAGTAGGAGTAGGAGTAGGGGTAGGAGTAGGAGTAGGAGTAGGTGTAGGAGTAGGAGTAGTAGTAGGAGTAGGAGTAGTATTAATAGTAGTTGTTGTTGTTGTTGTTGCTGTTGTTGTTGTTGTCTTCACATTAAATCGTCCTTTTTACCTAGCTTCATCAGTACACCAAGTGTCCGTCCTGATTCCCTATCATAGAGAGATTCTGATTCTGTGGTCACAGACTGTGAGACAGCGGAAGACCAAAAAAAAAAAAACGCAAATTCACGTGTCAAGCAAGTGAAGTGTCAGCGTACCGGGTACGAGAACACAACAACACAAGACAGACCGTAGAAATAAGAGCAAAAGACAATAAAACAAAACAAAAAAAATATCTGAAGTGAAACAAAAATAAATGTCGATATATATTGTATGTAGATGCAAACGACGTAAGGACTTCAGAAAGGCTGCTAGACGGACAGCATACGTACTCAGGAAGGGCAGGTATCTGCTGCACGGACGAAGCAACACGAAAGAGAGGGAGATACAGGCAAAAATTCTGTAAGAGCTAGTCGAACCGATACCTAGCCATCCGATCTATCATTTTGTTTCTGCGTTTGTCGACAGCTGTATCAGAACAGCTGCCCCTCCCCCCTACCCCCCTCCCCTCTCTGCTGCGTCGCGCAGCCGGCTCTTCTGTGCTTCGTCCCTGTGCCACCTGGCCATGAAGCAGTCCGCCGCTTCGACGACCCCCCGGTATCACTTTCCGCTCTTCTTAGCCGCCCTCGGCCATAACAACGTATCTACTCCGAACAGCAGGGGGAGCTTTCCGTGGACCCCTTGGTGGCTTGAAAAACCCTGAGGTCGTCTGTTAGGCATTGGGCCCAGTTCTCTTCCGGTCGGCCTAGTCCCGGGTTATCCCCACCAGCCATCGTCCCAAACATCACCCGGTACATCAGCCGCTCATTGGTCGTCCGCTGTATGGCCCCCGCAAAGAGGAGGCGTCGTTTGCGGATGGTCGTCCCAACGCTCTCGTATTGTGCCTTTTTGAGGGTCTTGGCGTACGACATCAGGTGGTCAGTGCGTTGCCGGCGCTGGAAGCCAATGATCCGTAGGAGGAGTAGTAGTAGTAAATAGTGGTAGATTTATACTACATTGTAACAGTAGTATAATAGTGGTGGTACAGAACGGTTTTGTTTTTTTTGTTTTACCTAACAAAGAGCCCAACTCTACGAGTACTCGTAGGCAGAATGTGCCTTGCGTGAAACGAGCACGAAGAAAGGAAGGCTGAGAGTGGAGTGTTCGTTATTTCGTTTTTTTTTACTTTTACTCCTCCAAAAAATCTCCCGAGGTAACTTTTAGAGGTATATTTCTGAAAAAAACGCGAAAAAGTACTTCTGCAAAGTCAGGATTTCATCAAGCGTTGGGGGAACTTCTGGCTCTCTGTTTCATTGGCCTACACGCACCGAGCATTATCCCGACGCAGAACGCACCAACTCAAATCTCGAAGTATCAAAACACCGAGCATCTTTCATGCCACCATGCCGCTTGCTGTAAGCATCACGACAATGTCTGGGAGCGCAGAGACCCGAGAGGTGTAGCTTGAGTAGAGCGCGCACGAGCGGCGTCGGATTGTGCCAGCGGGCCGCCGCCGCTGCTACGTAGGGTACACGCTTTCGCCTATTTGGTGACGATATGGGGGATGCTTCGTTTCAAAATAGGGCTCGCAATCACACTCGTACTCGTACTCGTCGTGCTCGCACTGAGCGCGACAGCTCGTGTATCATTTTGGTTCCACCACACAGCAGGAGCAGCAGCAGCAGCAGCAGCAGCAGCAGCAGCAGCAGCAGCAGCAGCGGCCGCGACAGTGGTGGCGGAGCGGAGCCCGCCGGCGCTGGGGCGTGCGTAGGTTGAGCGCAGCAGCAGCAGCAGCTGCAGCAGCCGCAGCAGGCATTCCAAAAAAGGAAGCTGGCTGGTGCTGATGCTGGTGCTTGCTGGTGATGGTGCTGACGCTGTATTTTTGTTTTGCTCAAGCTGCCCCTAGCTGCGGCTAGCGCTTGCTAGCTGCCGCTTCCTGTGCTGCTGCTTGCAGTCGTTGGATGGCAGTGGTGGCACCGCTGTCAACTCTGCCGCCGAAACGTTGCTGGGCTGCCGTTGCTTCTCCCAAGCTGTTTTTCGTTTTTCGTTATTTTTGGGTTTGCCGTGTTTACCTCACCTCCCCCCTTCCCTTCTTATTTTCGGAGGCGTCGCGTGCAGGATTTGGTTTACCTCACTCGCAAACACACCGAAATCAGGAAGGCAAGGAAATTCACTTTTTTTAGAGCAAGTATAGTTGTTGTTTTTAACCTCTTTCGCAAACACTCTATTGATCAGAAAAAAGGAAATTCGGGAGTCTTTTCTCTGGAATTTGTGGGTAACGCGACCCTGGTTTGATACTGCTTTGTATGAGGTTGAAAGCCGGGTAATTACCTGGGTTCAGGCACTGGCATCGTATTTATTTGTAGTACTTGGAAGGCGTATCTCAGGTGGTCAACCAGGGGTGTCCCAGAGAAGCACAAGCGTGGTCTCAGTCTCCTTCGTGCACGAAAGGAATAAAGCTGCCCGGCTTCTATCTCTAAGCAAACGACACACGTGAGTACCAACGAGTACCGACTTAATAAAAAAAACTGTCCAGGGATACAAAGTGTCCCTCATGCTCTGATGATAACAAGTGGCGTCGACGGTTCTGGAGTTATCGCTTTCGTCAGTACAAGTTTTTTGTCACTGCTTTCCTTGCGCTGTGCTTTCCTAGTCGAGTAAGCTTGCCCCGAACGTTGCACGGTGAAGATTCATGACGAGGGAGGGTCTGCTTTCCCTCATGATGGGCGTGCCACTGAGGCTCCGAGCCCCTCAGTGCCCAACCGCCCAATGTAGACGATGGGGATCGAGCGCCTTGTACAACAGACCACCAGGCGGAGTGTGTGTCTCGGCAGGGTGATGACGACGTGGATAAATCACCTTGTAAAACACGCCAACACGAGGGGCTAGGGCCTCGACTGGAGCCCCAAGACGAGTTCTACGATAGAGGTAGCACATTTCCGCTATTTTTTTCTGAATAACGGGGTTCCTTAACCCAACATCGTCGGCATGCCAATCTTGTGTCGAGAAAATACGTTTCTGTGTACTTGGGCCGTGGGATTATTCATCGGGATGCAATTTGATTTTTGCCGGAGTCAGTTTTCGGGTGAAGGTATGAAGCTCCTTAAGTGAGGAGCTTCAGAATATTTTGGGTGAACCGTTGTCGTAGAACGCCTCGAAGCTCGAGCAGCCTCCGGCAGACGGACCCCGTTCGAGACTTCTTCCGTACCTTCTCGCTCGACGAAGCGAGCTCTGCCGTCCATCACATCTGGACACCCCCGCTCCTCAGAGCGCATGTCGCGCGTAACCCACCAGGCCTTGGGTTTTGCAGTTTTGTCTCCCCACTCGTACCCTCTGCCGTCCAAGCCACCTGGCTCCACTGAGAGCGTTCAGCCAGCTGCTACTGCTCTGGGCCGGAGCGCGTCGGACAAACCAGGACGCAACGCTTTCCACGCCACCCAGCTGCGCTCTTCGCCGTCGGATGTACCTGCTTTTGGGCCAGATGAGAGAGTGATTGAGACTGTTTTTTCGCCTCGTATTTCGCTGCTGCCCGACCTCGTTCGTACGGGTAAGATGGCCACTAGCGATGCTGCCACCCGGGGTTTTTTCCCCCTGCCGGGACCACGCGATTATATTTTTCCGCGCCTGAGTCACACGATGACACACTGGATTTCATCATAGAGCCCGCTTCCCTCAATGCTACAAACAAAGATTCTGTCTGGCAATTCCGTGCTGCTGCGCGTATACATACTGCTCTTAGAGGGGCGATGCGGCCGGTCGTTCGTGCAATTTTTCCAGCGCCTCGCCTGAAAGACGGCACACTGAATTCCGGTATCGAGCCTGCTTCTCTCGCTCCTCTAGCTACAAACAGAGATCCTTCTGGAAACTCCTGTACTGCTTCGAGTTTTACTGCTTCCGTTCAAGGAAGTGCTGCGACCGCTCGTGATTTGTTTGCCGCGCCCCGTCCACAAGACGGCACCCTGGATTTCGGTATTGCGCTTGCTTTGCCCGCTGCTGTAGCGACCCACGACGATTCTGCTGAAAAATAACGTGCTGATGCGACTTTTAATACTGCTGTTCGTAGGGGCGATGCTTTTATTAGCCTCCCCAGTACCGGCGTACCAAAACCAACCACACTTGCTGTTGATATACGTTCACACCGGGACAACCGCATTTCTATCGTGCCACCTCCTGGGGTTGATGGTCGCTCCCCAAGCGCTCGTAGCGCTCACCTGATGGCGCGCCATGCCTTCATCACCGCTAGACAAGGTGCTGAAGCACAAGCCGCGGCTGCTGCCACCGCTGTTTCTTCGTTACACTACCCTGAGTACCTTCGAATACCGCCCAACCCGGCCCTGGTGCCCCCCCTGCTCCGGTGTCCTCACCTGCCCCGATGGTTGTCGCCTGTCCCCTGATCAGCATGTCACGGGCAACAAAGGCAAAGGAGGAGTCACCCAGCCCCGCCAGGTCTACCAGCGTCCTGAGGACGTAAGGCTCCTGTCCCTGTTCGGAGAGAGGACACGCCAGCTCCCGGGCCCCACGAATCTGCAAGAAGCCGTGAAGTTCGAGCCCCCTGATTCGGAGGACGAGCAACAGACTGCCGCAAATGACGCAGGACGGGGACCAAGCTGGGCCGTGATCAAGCCCCGCCCCTTCGACTACCGGGCGTATAGATGTTCCTCTCGGCAGAGGCCCAGCCGGCTGTAATTCAGCGTTGGTCAGCCAATCCGGGCCTCGACGCGGGGACCACGGAACAACGTTCGACGCCAGCTCGGGTCGACGCTGCCGCAGCCAAAAGGACTCTTGCTATCGCCGACGATCACCCCGATGTCGTCGCGGCCGAACGGGCCTTGACCGCTGCCGAGACCTTCGGGGCTGCCTCGGCGGCACCCACGAGCCACCGGGCGCAAGCGCTCACGGTGGCTGGGCAAGAGGCATCAGCGGCCGTTCGAACCGCCGCCGACGCTAGCGAAGCCTCGGAGACCTCCGATAGCGCCTCGAAGGCTGCCGCCACGGCCTTCGAGGCGCCGCGCGCTCCGCCTCCCGCGCCCAAAAGGTAATTTCTCACTCCAGGGAGGCTCTGCTGGCTGCACGGGTGGACCGCAGCACGAATACCCGTCGTGATGCCGAGGCAGGGGCTTCAGCTGAATGCCTTCCGCTCGCCGCGACCGCGATGACGGCCACATCAGCCCCCGGACTTGACCCCTCAGACCCGTTCCCTCCTGGCGCGACCGCGGTCGACGCCCGGATCAAGCGTACCGGGGACCTAGATTTCCTGCAGGGGAGTGTCGCCTGCATGGCCGCCGAGCCCAACCTGTGCTTCCCCCCTCAAGAGGCGACGAGGGTGGTCTCTGACGCTCGCCGACTCCGACCCGAGATGCCCGCAGACGACCTCTCCGTCCACGACGCTTGACTCATAATGGCGGTCGATTCCTAGAAGGCCCAGCAACGCCGAGCGCACACGATGGATTAGCCTGCGGAAGCCGCACGATGCGTCCCCCTCCACCGTTTCTGGCCTAATCCGGCCGAGTATGACCGTCACTGCAAAAGCCAGGTCGATCTCGACGACCAGGCACACCGGCTCTCGGACGTCGGACAGGGCTCGGGGCAGACCCACACCCCCTTCAACCCCCCCTCGCACAACCGGGCCCACCGACCCCAGGGGCACCGACACCAGGGAGCCCCCGATAGCTCTGGGTCCGCAACCGCTCCCGCTGCCGCGCTGACGGCCGCAACCACCAGCGCCCGAGCATGAGAGGGTCCTCGGCCGGCCATGACGGCAGGGCCCGCCGTGGGCAGGGTGCGGAGCACAGCCGAAGCATATCTCGGCGAAACGGGGCTGGATGTTGAAGAATCCGCGGCCAGGGAAAAGAGAGCTCGAGCGACGGGCGCTCCAGGGGGTACCGCCCGCGAGGAAACGCTTCCAGGCCAACTCTTCCAGCTCCTTCACGGACGGCATCAGCAAAAGCACCGTTGCCGAGGTCACCACCAACTCCAAGAGGCAATTGGTTCCGACGCTGACGGAAGTTGCTTCCTCCGCCGCGCTGCTTGGTTCCTTGACCACGTCCGACGATCCCGCCATGCCCGTGTCGGCTAACCTCGCTCACGCCCGAACGATGGGTATCGATTCTGCCGTCACAACCGCCGCCGCGAAAAAGCACACTGCTGACACCCAACGGGCGCACTAACACCTGGGACTGAACGGTATCTCTCGTATTTCCGTGATACCTTTTGCCTCCTCGATCAACCCTTCTGACGCCGCGCAACAACTCATTCGTTCGGTTGAGGCTCCCACGTCTGATATTATCATGTTGCGTAACGGTGGCAGGCACGAAGGCCTGAGTTCTATCGATTGGACCCTCGGTTGCGAGTGCGCGTGCAATTGCGCCTGACAAGCCCACGACCGCCCCCCTTACTACCTTGATGGGATGATTGCTTTGTGCAGGGGTCGCGTGCTCTCGCAGCCGGATCGACGGGACCGGAAAATCTCACGCTTCTCCTGAGGTTGCTGAGCAACCACTTCGATCACATCGACACGGGGGCCAGCAACACCAAGTTGCATAGTTTTGGCGTATCTAACGGGACCCCCTTTTGCGAGTTTAGCCGTGCTTTTCGAAGGGTGGTGTCGGCAACGACGGGGACTGAGCGTGTTTTGGCACCGGGGGTGGATGTTGTTTTGGAGGTGGTTCGCATGGCAGTGAACGAGCAGTTCCCCAGCTTCATGCCCACGCTGTACCTGGGAGGTTTGGTACGGTTTTGAGACCGTTTGGTACTTTGGACGATATGTTGTTGGCTTTTGAGACTCTCGCAAAACGTAAGACACCTGCTATCAACGGCGAACGATATATTTATTTGCCTGCTTCTTCGACGGGTGTGTGGTCATCCGCCCCGTCGGGGCCTCGACCCGCCAGTAATGGTCGCGGCCAGAGCCGGACGCTTCCCCAGGCACCTGCTTAAAAAGCACAACCACAAGACAAACAGGTGTCGTTCCGGCTATTCGCGTGGGCAGCATGACGACCAAGGTCGACAGAACAGACAACGTGATGTCTGCAACACACGCGCGGAACGAAGACATCAACAGTCCAACTTCGGCTATCACGGTGGTGCTTCGACCGCCCTCGCCTCTTCCACCGCGGCTCCCGCCTCGAGGGTTCGCTACGGCGTCTCGCATAACTCGGGTGGTAACCCCAACGGACGACAGCCAGGCATCTCTCGCGCCGGTAACTGACAGGTCGACGGCGGTTCGACTCCTCCTGCTCGCGCGCCGCCAGCATTGCCGGGGCAGAACACAATGATTTCACAAGCTGCTTGCGTCACAGCCTCGCTCAGCACTCCGCTCCGATATGCGCCGCCTCCCCCCCGCGCGTTGCTCCGTACTTCGGACCGACGCAGCGACTCAGCGCCACCGGTTTAACCGGGGAGTCCCTTGGCTTCTTCCCCGACGTCGGGAGCCCGCGCCTCGAACGCCGCTCGCCTCACCCTGGGCACGAGAGCAGGCGCGATAAACGTCGCTCTCCCGAACTGCGCACTACGCAGCACCACGAGCGTCGTGCCGTCGCGTCGTTTGTTCCAGCGAGGGTGTCCCCCTCCTTCACCTCCCGGCCATGCGGTGGCGGTCGGTTTGAGGTGCGAGGAGGCAAACACAAAAGCCCCGAGATCTCAGTTTTAGCTCAACTAGATGTTTCCTCGCAATAACGGTGGCCGCCCCACCCTTTTTCCCATCAAGGAAGAGTCGACAAGAGTAGCTACCTCGTCCCCCTTCCACACTAAGTCTAAAGGACGGCCGCCCTCTCCGGTGCACCCTCTGTTGCCCCCCACCGAAGCATCGTTCTCGGCGTCGTCTACAGGGTCTGCAGGCCCTCGTTTGTCTCCACGCACGCCACTCCACGTGCGTCGCGCTCCCTTGGCTCGAGCGGAACAGGAAAAACCTGGTGCAGTCCGTCGAGTCAGTTGTGACTCCACAGCCTCTGGTCAGGTCAACCGGACAGCATAGCCGTAAAATTAGAAAGCATCGCAGCTCTCGTCAAGCAGATTGGGCTCAGAGCCCCCTGTCCCTTGTGGTCCAGGACAGAGATCATCGGGCGCAGAAAGATAATCTCCTGGAGATTGTTTTACTATTGGCGATGGTGAGACCGAACAAGTATACGTGGAATCCGACTCGCACCGTACACCAGGGGCTCAGTGTTCTCAGAGAAACACACTCCCCCCCACAAACAGCGCAACGGCGGCCACCCACGACCCGACACGTTCGGTCTTTGACCCTGCTCTCGAGTATTCCACGGAGCGGGTGGTACTACTCTGGCAGCCCCCCGCCTACTTTCGCAGTGGTCCCCCTCGGTGTTTGCCATTGACGGTGTGACATATGCCTGCGGGTACATGATGGCTGAAACGGCTCGCCCTTTTCTGGGCCACGGTACAACCGAGCGGATTATGGCCTCACCGGACCCTCGCGAGCACAAAGGCCTCGGTCGAGGCGTGCATCACTTCCACTGCGCTATTTATGATCGCGCTCGAGAAGACGACGTCCTTGCTGTTTGTTTTGCTAAATTCACGCAGGACCCGGTCAAGAAGCAGCACCTATTGAGCACTGGCAGCAAACGTTTGGCCGAAGCCAGCCCTTTTGACTTCGTGTGCGGCATCTGTTTCCGGGCAGACGACCCCGACGCTCAGGACCCCTCTCTGTGGCGTGGGAAACAATTGCTCGAGAAATCTCTTTCTGCAGTTCGCGGCACCCTCTGTTCAAGTAAGGCCGGGTTGGCACACACCGCTCTGGCTCATCAATTTTGCACTCCGACCATAACGGACATACTTCATGAGATTTCACCAGCGCCGCCCCGTCCTTTGGTCGTGTCCAGCGCTTGCCCAGGTCCTCCCTTGGAGGTTTCGACCTTTTTTCTGACCCACCGGCTGATCATAGCCCCGCGGTTTTGGCTGTCGCACCTAATGTCGACTCCTCCTTCGCGCTGCCAGAATACGGCCGCTGCCTTGTCGGGGGCACCCTTACTCTCGATGGCGCCACTTTTACAACAACAACAAAAAGCGGAGCTGGCGTTCTTCCACGTTTTGGTTGCGTGGCGCTTCTTGACCCTGGCTCTCCACAGACGTCCATTCGACGAGATGTCATGGATCGCATGCCCCCGGTTGGTGCGGCATCCATCTCGTGCGAGCAAACATGTACCCCTCGTTCTTGGGGGGGGTATGGCGAATCCGCCCCTCGGAAGACTTCGGCGAGTGTACGCCTGAGCGCTCATTGTTTTCGAGGAAACGAGCCTACGTGCTCCCTCGCAGTTTGGGCCTGCGTACTTCCCCCCTCAGTGATGCAGTATGCGGTACTACTAGGACGTAACAGCTGGATCTGTTTGAATAGCCGCTCCTACCGCTCTCTTCCACCTCGCCCGACAGACCAACATTTTTTTTTTGCCAAGCTGGAGTTGCTTCACCACGCCCCGACAGGCATGTCCGTGTACGCCGTTGATCCCGCCACTTCGGGTGGAGGATTACGTTTACTCTACGAGGGTACTGCAGGCGTCACCCAGTCCGACAATCTTCAACTGCTCGCGGTTCACTTGGTTCGAAGCGATGCCTCCCCGGCACTCACCGGACACTACTTGGTCGACATAATGCCCAAGCCCAACCTACCCTCGGTTGAGGAGCACTACGTCGCCTCCGGGCGACAGGTTCTTCCCCTCGTTGGAGTGGCGGCTCTCGAGCCGGGGGATATCCTCGGCGTCGCCCACGCCCCACTGCTGAGCGTCCCGTTGGACGTGATGCAGCAGGACACCCGAGCCCACAGCCCTCCCTCCGGACTATCTGAGGTGCCTTCGCTCTCAGCAGTTACAGCTTCCCCCCTCCCAGCTCCAGCCTCGCCCTTGCCTCCCATGCTTAAGCGTTTGAGCCCAGAACAGCGCGTTTCGTTCCTGCGCATCTGGGCTCGTTGTCGTTGTATCTGCGGGAGGTGGTTTTTGGCCTTCACGGCACGGACTGGACCCCTTAGGCCATCAGAAAGCTGGGTGTTCTCTGGGAATTTACGTGCGTTTTCTCGAAGTCCAAGTCCGATTTCGGTTCCTGCTCGTTGATACCTTTCGTGATTTCGGTCCAGGAAGGAAGCGCTCTTTTCACGTCCCGGCCGCATCGCATCAATCCCATCCCGGCCAAGGAAGTGGAGGCCAACTTGAACCAGTATCGAGCGGCCGGTCTGATCCAGCACTCGACCTCTCCGTACTCGAGCCAGTGTGTGCTCTATATCTTCTCCAAGAAATACCCCCCGAACCACGTCACCCAGGACGACGTTTCGACCCCTCTTCAACGACTTGAAGTGGAAACGATTACCGGACACCAATCGGAGCGAGGTCGCGGTGGCGTCTTCGCGGCGATGTACGAGACACACTGGACAGGACTATCCCGCCGATCCTGGGAACGAGAACTACACCTTGAGCTCTCTCTCCATGCAGTTTTGCTCTACTGGGCCGGCAACCCGCACCAGCACCACCAAACCAACCGCCTGTACCGCCGAATCAGAATCTGCGAGGCAAAACGGGAGGTTTCTCGGAGTAACGGCGAGCGGTCTCTGGCACCCGGCTATGGCTGCGTCTCGCACGCCGACTGCCTTCGCCGATACTGCAACATCGTGCTTCCCAACGGGGCTAATTCTCGGTTCAAGAGCGACGACGGTCTGTGGTGGCTCGAGAAAATCAGCGCGATTACGCCCAGGGTTGGAGTGTGTTTGGTTCGACATTTGGACGATCTGGGACCGATCAAGCTTCCTATTTTTCCGGCGCGCTACACGACTTCGACGAGAGCTGTACGAGGCTCTTAGTGTCTGCAAATTCATTTGGCTAGCGCGTTTGCATGGGGGATCCGGAGCAACGTAGACGAATAAGGCGGCGGCGTAGATAGCTGATTTCCGCTTTTCGGCTCTTCTCGACAAACATTTTTTCTTGACGGGGATGGCTTTTCTACTTGTTGGCTTTTTCCGATTTTTCGGGTCGGGGTTTTTTCTGGCAGGTGTTTTCTTTGGTTGTATGGGTTTTTGCATGGGCATGGTCGGGGAGAGTGTTCGCGTATTTTGTCCTGCCTACTCCCCTCGCTCAGTGTCGTGGCTGGTCTCGGTTATCAGGCCATTTACTTGTGGCACAGGACACGTGTTCAGAGTTGCAGGCTGGGTTTTCGGCGTGGTTCTTGACATCTTCCGTGTTATATTTCTTCTGGTTTTTGGTATTCACTTTTCGCTTTTCCATGCGCCTTCCTCGCTCCCCCTTCCGTCGTGGGTAACACGGCGATAGTTTTCTTTGACGATTTGCTCCTGCCCCTTAAAGCTGGGCCTTCCTTGATTTTTTTTTTTTTTTACGTTCCTTACCGGCTTCATTGCCTTGTCATTCAGAGGTGTGGGAGTGGGTTTTGAGGAGCCGCATCTTCGACGCATGTTCTAGTTCGTGGAATTGGGGTTTCTATTAAATTCCAATAATGCTGCATATATATACGGCTCATCAGAGTCGGCTAGTGTTAAGATCCTGCTTTGTAGGAGTTTGAACGCCCGGCGATTACCTGGGTTCCGGTACTGGGATCGTACATGTAGTACTTGGAAGGCGTATCTTAGGTGGGAAACAAGGGGTTTTCCAAATAAATAGGCACGAGCGTGGGCGCAGTGTCCTTCGTGCACGAAAGGAATAAAGCTGCTCCACTTTTATCTCTTCGCAAACAACACACGTGAGTACCAACGACTAGCGACTAAATAAGCGAACCTGTCCAGGGATACAAAGTGTCCCGCATGCTCAGATATTAACACGCCCCTTCTCGAAAAAGAAAAACGTAGGAAATTCGGGGGTCCTTTTACTGTAATATTAGTGGACAACGCGCGCACCCTTTTCGAGTAAGAAATTCAGCCTGCGACAAGTTTCATGTTTTTCATCATGCCTCCTGCCTATATTATACGTTGATTCTGGTAAACTACACCTGGTTATGTTGTATTTACCGGCATATCATACCTGGTATGCATTTTTTGTATTATACCTGGTACCAGGTATACATCTAATAATGCGGTCGAACAGCAGAGCTATACCTCATGCCAGGTATACACATACGTATAGTAATAATAGGAGTACACGAATTCAGGATGCCTCCACTAAGAAAATGAGCATTGATAATGGCAGGCTGAGATTAACAAGAAACATTCAAATTCGGGATTCGTTACAATATATATATACTGAAGTGTGAGTATTTAACGCACCCATTCTCATTGAATACATCCATCCTGGGCCAAATTTATGTTTCTTATTGCGTGTTAGTACTTTGGATACAAACGAAATATAACAATACTGCGATGGGTGGATTATAGCGGTGTCATCATATATATGTGTGTCATCATATATATATATGGTGTGAGGTGGAGAGGGTACACAGCTACAGAGAAAGCAGGACGGTGTGGGAAGACCCTCCTATAATAGGTATGACCTTGAGCAGCATTGGGCAGCTTCACGTGACAACCGTTTCGAGCGTTGCAGTAAAAAACGCTCTTGCAGCAGCAGGTATCAGGGTTGTAGGTGCAGGGGGGTGTGGCGGAAATTACAGGGAACCCAGGAAAGGGCGGGTAGAAGTGTCAGCAGTAACGATATCCAGAAGCGGTTTTGGTCTAGTTTCGTCAGGTACTCATGTTTGATCTAGAGATATAACTATTAATAGTGGTCCGATGTCTGTTCCGCGCAGCAAAACAATGCCATATATATGCGTGAATATATGCCCAAAAAACAAGTAGCAAAATGTGTTTAAACGCCTCCCGACCCCCGAAAAGGCGTGTGTCGGGATCAAAACCTGAGCGTCTTTTGTTCTCTATAGAAAAAGAGCCCGGAAAAAATAAGCTGCGGCGAATTCAAAGAGGGGGCTCAACTTTTTTTCGTCAAAAAAAGGCGAATGTGAAATACAGTCCGTATTTTGAATATGTTTCGCCTACAGCGAACAAAAATGGCCGCAACATATTTTTTGGGCCTCCGCCTCAAACAGTTGCGCGAAACCAGGCCCTCCGCGGCTGTTGTTGCGGAAAACGGTCATTTTGACCAAAATGTTGCGCCAGCGCAACAACAGCGCAACACCTAATTATACCCCTGATCTGATTGGTCATTTCTCAAGTCGTTCAACTACGAATTCTCCTCTACTATGTATGGATGGTGTGATTAGAATAAGCACTTTTACTCTCGGTTGGGAACTAAAATGATAATATATATATATATGTGAACAATGTACCCGGTGCCACATACCAGGTATACCCCGGTGGCTTAGCTCGTAGGTGGTCTGCGTGCCTATCAAGATCAATTTCGTGGGTTCAAGTCTCGCCGAGTTTATGCTCATAGGGACGTTTTCTTGCATAAAAATGATTCACGGAAAGCGCGAAAGCGTGAGTAAGCTCCATTCGATGAAAATCGACGAGCAGTGGGAATGCTGAACTCTATACGCGACAAACAATTAAAGGCACGTACCGGGGGGGAGAAGGGAAGACACCTCTGACCACGGCTTGTCCAGAAAATCTCGGAGGGTAAAATCTCCTACGAATTAGGCTGGAGAGCAAAAGTAAGTGATGATTACAATATGTATACATACATAAAAACATATACCTGGTATATATATATGTGGAAGGCAGGGTCGGAGATATCGTAGATCTGGTAACACGCACATGCGAAGGACACGTCACCGGTCAAGTAATATCAGAATCTCGGGTCTCGAGCGGTCTCACATCATCGATGGTGCAGACCCGTCCCCGGGAAAATAGCTATCGGGAGATACGTGATCCGTCGCTGACTCTGGGCACCAAAGTGGGCCCCACCGGGTCAGTCTAGCACTAGCATCTCCTTGTTAAATATCAACGAAGAATTCTGCTCGGCTTATGTCGGCCGTAACGACGGCTACAAGGGACCCTCGCTCCGCGACGTCATCACGGCGACGTCTCCGCGACTTCTACCCTACGACACCCCCGTGACGACCCCGGTACGAACGACCAGCGCAGGTACTACATCTACATTGGTGACCACCGTGGGATTCGAACCCACGAGTACGAATCCATGACGAATCAGTGGTTCAATTAGTGCAGCAGCGGTTTCGGTCGGTGATTTCGCCGACTATTGTACTGCCATCTTATACTGGGGGGGAATGCAGCTTTTTGTTAATCAAAAATACCGGTACGGGTTCGATACTATTATTAGTATTAACTGAGACCACGGAGCACTGAGCTGACGCAGTGTTCTCGAGGTGTGTCGTGCTATTCTCTCTGCAGAGAGATGCTTTTATTTTGACTTGAGATGTTTTGAATGACAATTGCTCTGTACTCCAATCGAGGACGCCGCCGAAGGCGTTTATGATAGAATTATCGAGCAATTGTCATTCAAAACATCCCACGTCAAAATAAAAGCATCTCACTGTAGAGAGAATAAATAGCACGACACACCTCGAAAACACTGCGTCAGCTCAGTGCTGCGTGGTCTCAGTTAATACTAGTATCGAACCCGTACCGGCATTTTGTTTTTTTAATGCTGCATTCCCCCCCGGAGTGAGATGGCAGTACAAGTAGAGTCGGCGAAATCACCGACCGAAACCACTGCTGCACTAATTGAACCACTGATCGCTCGCCCCATCGCTAACCTCAAGCAAGGGAGTAGTGAATCTGTCGACTCTTATGGACTGAGCGTAACTCAAGCTTGTGCACGACTCCTGGCTGAAGCCAAACGCACCGCTCCCACGAACGTCTCGCCGTACAAACACCCGTGTCAGACCTCGCTGATGGCTACCTTCGAAAACGGCTTGATTACCCCGATACGAGTAGAACTCATCCGTGAAGACCCTTCCCTCTCATACCAAGCATCTCGTACTCGCGCAAAAAAGCGCGAGACGAACGCCTTACGCGGACCCCCCACCCCACCTCCGACCACGTACGCATCCGCTGACACCGGTGCCTCCCCTGGACCTGACCGACAGCTGATCACCTCGATGGCAAACATTGAGAAGGCGATCGTGTCAAACCTCACAGCAAAGCGAGGCCGGACCCAACGGGTCACGTTCGCGAAGGACACTCGCGGCTCGGCCGATAAACGCGGCGGGGACTCCTCTCACCTCGCCTATCTGGGCAGCTGTAGCCCCGTTCACCACGCCCACGCTAGCAGGCATGACCATCTGGAGAACCCAGGCTAGCGGAGTGGTGCCGTTCAGCATGCAGCGTCGAGAGAGCTTTTTAGTGTGAAGTCAGTCGCCGGACTGGTTTTTAACACCCGTGTTTACTCAATACGTCGGCTATAAGGAGTGGATACCCGCATGCGAAGGATGCTGTGTTTCGATCGGAGAAATCAATACCCTGCTTCCTAGCTAGTCATACTCCCGATGACCGCCACAAGACCATCCCTAGCTAAGATGGCCTTGCGGCGAATAAAGAGGGGGGCGATGTGGAAGGCAGGGTCGGAGATATCGTAGATCTAGTAATACGCACGTCGTGCAAAGGACACGTCACCGGTTAAGTGTTATCGTAATATCGGGTCTCGAGCGGTCTCACATCATTGATGGTGCAAACCCGTCCCCGGGAAGATAGCTATCGGGAGATACGTAATCCGTCGCAGACTCTGGGCACCAGAGTGAGCCCCACCGGGTCGGTCTAGCACTAGCATCTCCTTGCTAAATATCAACGAAGAATTCTGCTCGGCTTACGTCGGCCGTAACGACGGCTTCAAGGGACCCTCGCTCCGCGACGTCATCACGGCGACATTCTCCGCGACTTCTACCCTACGACATCCCCGCGACGACCCCGGTACGAACGACCAGCGCAGGCACTACATCTACATATATATATTATATATATGTATATTATTATATATATCATATTATTATATATATATATATACATGTATACGTATGTTTGTCAAATTTTCGCACTTTTGCCAACTTTTCTGTTTGTACGAGAACGTTTCGGCAGAACACTCAGAACTCGGACACATGAAGCCCGGCCGGAAACAGGGTCCAGGTCTCGGCGCCACCCATTCACTCTGGACCGCGTGGCGGGCGCTCAAAGTTTTTCACCCGGCGGGAGTAGATAAGACGATTTCCCTGGTTTCAGTGCGAGAGGCCTTGTTTTGTACGTACGTATCGGTAAATGTTTTCTACGGTTTCCTCCCATTGGCTCTCATGAGCTATGAGCACACAGCTCAGACATATACTAGGCACGTAACAGACAACATGCACAGATCTCATCGTCCCAACGCTGCCGCTCACACGCCGTGTGTGTGCGACACACCCATGTGCGCAGTGTTGTGGCTGGTTGTGTTTGTCGGAGTATTCCACCGTATGCCAGATATTTTTTCATACGTATGTACCCAGGCTGATGTACATCCCTCCACATTTATTTGTGTTGTTGCATGGGCCATGGACCACCGCCCAGACAACAATAGCAATAGTCCACAGAGCTTGCTGACCTCAAGCTTTCTACAGCACAACAACAACCCTGCTGTCCAGTAGCAGCAGCAGCAGCAGTGGGCACACCTTGCGCGTATCGATCATTATACTGCGCATATTGCTGTGTGTTATCTAATATAGCCACTGCTCCAGCTGTGCTCAGCACAGTAGAATAGTGCGCCCACAGCAAGCAGCAGCAGGGAGGATCATATGCGCATGTGGACGATCCGTGCTGTGTGCTCAGTACTACTGTAGTGTGCGTTGTTGCTGTCAGCGGAATTGGCCTAGGCACACGTACCTTCCGCAATGTGTGTGGCCTTTTTAGCTCGGTATCGATCATCCCCGATATGTTCGTCGACTCGAGTACGACAAAAGCAAATCGTTCGTACAAGTACCGTGTACAGCAGCGTTCGTACAGAACATATTGGCAGTCGTTACTGACTGTAGCGTGCCATACACTGCTGACTGATAGATCTTAGAGCCAGCTGAAAGGGGATAAGTACACGTGCGTTCTTTTGTCGCAGCACGCGTATCTTCTGCTGTCGTACAGGTATCAGACCACATGGCATTTTACAGCAGCAGTACTGCTGTATACGCGGTGGTACCTGTAAAATAGTAAGCTGCTCTACTGCGGTTGAAGGATATCCTGCAATGTGTTTTAGATTGGGTAAAAACATGACGTGCCAATTGTACTGCTGTACGAGCACTGCTCTAGCGTAGGTGTCTTGCTGCTGCGGGTGCAAAAGTCGTTTCGGACGTTCGACTCGCATCATTCACACGTTTTTTTCTCACTTTTGACTTTTTTTGTACCAGTACATCCTCCTTGCTTTTCTGACTGTATGATGTGATTAATGCAAGTTGTGTGTTTTTACACAAGGCAAATCTTTTTGGGCGCGCTTACGTGTGGCATGCGTTCATACCTCAACATTTCACAGCTACTCCCAATACTTGCGATTGTTCGTTTGGATCGTTCCAGCAGCGACGGTTACAAGTTGTAGAGGGTTGTGTATATCTTCGCAGGCGTTATTGTGAATTTTGCCGTGTGTTCATGAGGAGAAATCGAGCACTCCGTTCTCCGCTCTCCGTTCTCCGCTCCGAGCTACGAGCTAGGCTCCGCTCTCTCTCTCCTCCTCTGTCCTCTAATACAACGACTATAAAGAATCTCTTCAGACCACGTGGTGGTCAGGGCATCCAGGTTTGGACTCTACGAACACACTAGTGTCATTGAACGTTTGAGGTCTGGTACCAGAAGCCAACATGCCTTCGGAGAGGTCGGCTCACGTGGAGCACAATTCCTCGAGTAAAGTTCAACAGCTGCGACGCAAGGTCAAGCTGGCGTTGGAGCACAGTGAGGCATCGATGATGTATGCCATGAGGAGAATGGTGACCGAGTGCATGAGGAACAAAGGTCGATCGGGGTCAGGCGGCGCTGAAGGCAGCGTTGCTGGAAGACAGAGCCCAGCAGAGGTAGGAACCACTGCTGCAGGGGAAAGCCCACGAGGGGCAGTACCCACTGCTGAAATACGGGAGACTACTGCTGCTGTTGGAGCAGGTATTGGTCGATCGGAGTCTGGTAGCGCTGAGGGTAGCGCTGCTGTAGGGGAGAACCCACAAGGGGCAGTACCCACTGCTGTACAAGACACTACAGCCGGAAATGATACGATTTTGCGTGATAATGCTTTGCGTAATTTCGTAGCGACGGGACGCGGCGAAACTGCGTTGTCTGTCGAGGTTGGTCCACGAAGGGGTCCGCCAAGACCAGCCTGGGAGAGCTGGAGAGAGAGGTTCATACCTCAGCGGTGAGTCCGGTGGTGACTCGACTGCGACTGCCGGTGGCAATGGCGACAGCGCCAAAGCCGCCGAAGGTAGTACCTTGGCAGGGAGTTTCTTCAGATGTGGCAGGAAGGGCCACAGGGTTGCAAACTGCACGGTGAAGCTGTGCAATGGATGCAACGGACGGGGGCACACTGCTGATGTCTGCCCCACGTCGAAAGAAGAAGCTGTCATGGCGGTGGCAAGCAAGGTTGGAGCAAGGGACAACAACCAAGACAAAGGTACGGTCCAGGCCGCAGCTTTCAAGGCCGAGGAGACAGGCCAGAACGGTGATGGTTCGGGGGAAGGGGAACCGGCTTGGCAGGTAGGAGACGAGGCATGCGATAGTGGTGCGTCTACTCACATGACGCCCTCAGCAGACTGCATGATCAACTATAGAGAATGCAACCTGAAACTGCGAATCGCCGAAGGATCCACTCGATCGATTGAAGGTTACGGTGACATAAGCGTTGTCTTTCGGTCCGGAAATGGCCTCGTGCAAGTGCTGCTGACGAATGTTGCGCACGTGCTGGATCTCCGCTACCACCTGCTTTCCCTGCCCACTCTCGTCACAAACGGTCACACTTTCGAAGGACGCCCCACGGGGGTTGTAGTCACGCTTAACTCAGAGCGTTCGATCGTGTTTCCGCTGAGTGGGACCCCTTACAGCCTGTACGGCTACTGGGTCGACTGCAGTTGTGGGGAAACTGCCTGTGCTGTACTCGCCCCGGGGCAACCGCCCCACAAGTCTGCGATCAACATCAATGATTTCCACTGCGCCGCTGGACACTCCCATGAGATACTACTCCGCAAGACCGCGGAGCAGCAAGGGATTGCCCTCGAGGGAGAGCTGCTGGAGTGCAGAGGGTGCTCCATGGCGAAGAGTCTCCGCAAAGGTATCAAGCAGTCCACACACACACACGAGCAGCTATGAAGCTTGGGAGGGTTTTTGTGGATTTGAGTGGACCTAAGGTGGTAGAGTCTCTCGGAAGGAAGCGGTATACTCTGATAGTGCGCGACGACTTTTCACGGTACCCGTGGGTGTACTTCATGCGCCACAAGTCGGACGCCACGGAATTATTCGAGCAGTTTCTTGCGGATTCTCGTGCAGATGGTGTCCCTTCTACTGTGGTAATCGTCCGATCTGATGGAGGTGGCGAATTACGCGGAGGCAAGTTTGGCGACCTGTGTAGATGACGAGGGATCAAGCAGGAGTTTACGACAGCCGACAGCCCCCAATTTAACGGAGTAGCAGAGCGCGCGCTGGGTTTCATCGAGACGGCCGCAATGGCGGGCCGAATTCAGGCTAAAGAGCTTTCTCCCGGCGCGCAACTCCCGGCCACTGCGTCATTGTGGGCGGAAGCGTCCCACTGGGCGTGTGACGCCTTGAACCGCACAGCAACGACAGCTAACCATGAGAGCAAGTCGCCGCATGAGATGTGGCATGGTAGCTCCCCCCCGGTAGTATTACTACCTTTCCTCAAGCCTGGCTACTGCAAGGCGAAGAGGGAAAACAAGCCACAGGCGAAAGCACAAGAGTACTTTTACCTTAGCCCTGCACCCAACTACCCCCGAGACTCAGTACGAGTATAGACGAGGCAACGCACTGTGCAAATCACGCGAAATATCACCTGGCAACGCGTGTCGCCTGCACCAACTGTACCTGCCCAGGCGAATGACTCCCTGTCTACGGAAAAGGGGGGGTCCGAGGCGGACGACGTGAGCACGTCGGATCGAGGTGGTGGGGGGGTGGTGAATGAGCTGGACGACGGTCTGGCTCGCTTGAACGATCTCGACGTGACGTGGGGTTTTGACCTGGACGCGTTTATGCAGGAGCGCATACATCAGGTACCTGTCGCCGGCGAGGCCGGCGACGAAACACCAGAGACGATGGGTTCGTCTCAAGGGGGCGCCATGGACGCCTCCTGGGCCTCGAGGGGGAGGGCCGAAACAGCCGAGACGATGGGTTCGTCTCAAGGGGGCGCCGTGGACGCCTCCTCGGTCCCGTCAGGGAGGGCCGAAAGCGACCCGGGTGCAGCATCAGTCTCCGACACCGGCCAAGGGAACGGTGAGGGCCCTCCCGCGATCCTGTCGGGCTGGCCAGCACACGAGCTCAGCATCTGGGGACGGCTCCCTCCAACAGTAGGGGGCCGGACCCGGGGTCAGAGCCAACGCCTGGAGTGTGATTCTGCTGTGCACCAGCTAAGGATGGACAGAGGAGCCGCAGACATGCTGCTTGCGGCGGCGTACGAGTGGTCGACGACGCCTGGGAGTATCCTGAATCGTACGTCATGGATGACGGAGGACGCAGTGGCCTTGATGGCCGGAGGACCTGCCGTGGAGAATAAAGGGGAGATGAGCGTGTGCATGCCGAGTGGTTTCCCGGAAGACGTAGAACCGCCCCCGCAGTCCGTAGCAGATGTAGAGCGTTCCCGATGTAAAGCGGTGTGGCACGAGGCCATGCAAATTGAGCTGGACGGTCACAAAACGACCGGTACTTATGTAGTCGCGACACCGCCACGAGGGCGGAAACCTGTAGGCGCGAAGTGGGTGTTCACCTACAAGACGGATACGGATGGTATGATCGTAAAGACAAAGGCCAGACTTGTGGCTAAGGGTTTTAGTCAGGTGCAGGATGTAGGTTTCTTTCAAACGTTTGCACCAACTCCTTCGTCAGCGTCAGTTAAAATTCTGGCGGCTGTTGCCAACGGACATGGTCTGAAGATTTTTCATCTAGACGTCGCACAAGCTTTTGTTCGGGCGAAACTCGACGCCGAGATATACATGAAACCACCCGGTGGGTGTGGTGACATGTCAGGAAGGATCGTCCGCTTGAACAGATCACTGTATGGTCTAAAGCAGAGCGGACGGCAGTGGGCCGGATTATTGGTAGAAACCGTGGTAGAGTACGGTATGGAGCAGTGTAGGTCTGACCCGTGTGTTTTTCGAGAAAATGCTGCGATAGGTACTTCCTACACTCCACTCGCAGTATTTTGGGGGTGTTGTACTGTTACAGCACTACGGGCTCCAGGAGTTAAGGAGGGCGACAGGGTATTCTGTCATATACGTCGACTGACCTGACCAGTGACTTGTGGAGGGTGCATCGTGTAAGACAGCGATAATGCCGTAAAATGGCTCGCTGCCATATCGATGTAGGAATACAATGGAGTGCCCGCGGCGTAGGAGGCCATTGTCTGGGTCATGGAAACCCCGTATCGGCTGTAGTGGTCGGTACGTGTGCTCTGTGGCGCTACCTGGGGTTTAGTCAATCCCACCAAAGAACGAAAGAAATGAGTCAAACCACATCCCGTTCACACGCAGTGCATGAGTATTGTCTATCACTTGCCCGTCTGTTATGTTCATAGCCTCAGGCGGCGGTAGCCCAGACTGCATGGCAGTGTATGGATGGATGTTTCAGGTCATGTATCATTGGCCTCCCACAAGGTAGGGGCAGAGAAGAGGTGAGCCTCCTGCGTCACCGCTTACAACCTCAGATGTCAAGAGTCACATAACCCACAATAGGCAATGGTACCAAACGGTACGTAACTGTCATGTAAAGAGACCAAACGAACACCCTCCCTGGCTCTTTACATGACAGTGGCGAACCAAAATAACCAGAATGTAACTCCTTGACCTACATCAACCACAGTAATGGCAAGGGGAAACTCATCCCGACGACAAGTAAAACCCTCTTCCTCAATCCCACACGAACTATTGCAATCACGGAAAATATTACATTAGTCGCGCCAGAAAAATAAAAGCTAAGCTGAAAAATATCATGCCAGAGATCGCGAGGTTTCCCGAACAAAAACCTTCTTCTCCTTATTTTGTCCTTTCTACCACCGCCATGGATACGAAGATCGTGACGGTGAACGCGAGATAGCATACACCCATTTTCATACGGACCGCACACGCCCCCAGGCGCTTCCTAGTCTCTCTCCAGCCCCACCAAAGCTAAATCATAAATTCACCTGGAAAATAATACAGGAGTAGATATGGACCGCACACGCCCCCAGGCGCTTCCTAGTCTCTCTCCTTCGCGAACAAATCCAAGTTCGCACTACGATACTAGTGGTAGAATAACCAGTCAATTATGAATTAGAATGCAACCCTCCCTTATTCTGCAACCAGTGAACAGTCACAAATAAGAAGAGGTTCCAGAATGAATCAATGAAAAATTAGTATATCTTCACCACCAATACTTCATATCAGCAGTACACCTCGCAATCAAGGCGCACCCACGTGCCCTTACTTCGCCGGCCCGTTAAAACTGTAAGTATCAGTTCCACCAGTCCTCTTCTGGTCCTGTCTATACCAGAAAAACACTCCCAGGTATACGTTTTTCGGATTTGCAAAGGCTGTTTGATTTGAACATAAAAATACATTAAAAACCCGGCAAAAACAAAAGCCACGTGCACATC
>JARUPZ010000949.1:0-26511 GCA_031213475.1 Nereocystis luetkeana | reverse complement strand
TCGGATGGAAAGATAACTAATAATAGCAATAATAACAAAAAATAAGAACAAAAAAACAGAAGCAATAACAATGATAGTAATGATAGTAACGATAACAACAACAAAAACAACAACAACAATACCGATAACAGCAACAACAACAATGGTACCTGAAAAACAACAATCACAACAACAATAACAACAACAATAACGTTAACGACAGCAATTCCAATAACACTAACAGCAACAATAACGATAACAATAACATAACAACACTGGTTGATGGCATCTTCCATGTCTGACGTCACTGGGCTCTGGACTCCATTTTATTCGTGGAGGGTACAACTGGAACAAGCGCCACTCGTACATATTTTCAACTGGCAAATGGAAACACCATATCGAGAAATATAACAATAACAATGACAATAATAACATTAGCAACAACAACAGCTCACCCTCGCCGGAACCTCCTGCAACACCGCTAGCGCTTGCACGCTGGCGGTGGCATTGGCCCCCATCCCGGGGTGGTCGCCCCACAGGCACACGACAATCTCCGCCTCCTCTTCTTGGCCCTTGCATGCGTGACAATGATGTGGGGGGGGCGGGGAGTCGCGCCGATGTCTTTTTACTACAGGAGTAACACTCAAAGCGGCAGGGCTGTGCGTTTGGCTGACTCTAACTCGCCGACAAGATATTAGTTGGTTATTACGGCATATGGGCCATCAGGGACGGTTTTTTTCATCATCGCTTTCACTTTCCGGATTAACACGTACCTGGTAAGAGGTTTTTTACCCTCAGCGATCTTCTTCTGGACAAGGCGTAGTCACAGGTGTCGTCCCTTCTCCCCCCCGGTACGTGCCTTCATTTTTTATCGCGTATAGGGTTCAGAATTCCCACTGCTCGTCGATTTTCATCGAATGTAGCTAACTCAAGCTCTCGCGCTTTCCGCCAATCTATTAGATATGAAAGGAAAAGTCCCTACCGGTACGCACTCGGAGAGAGCCGAACCCACGAAATTGGTCTTAGTAGGCACGCGACCCACCTGCCAAGCCACCGGGGTTTGGACAATAAAATCAATAAAAACAGTCTCTATATAGTAATACATAGTAGCACATACCAGTAATCAGAACCCGGAATGGACCTAAACCCCCCTGAGCCATACTTGGTATTGATTAATGCTTTTTGTTCCACCGCAATACGCATTCTTACAATACTATCGCCAGCTGCGAGCAGGATTTTCTTTTCTAAGGTCTCTCTAAGTCTTGGTTTCTTGCTGGAACGTTTTGTATTTTGTTTCACTGGAAATACGACGCAAACAAAAATCGGTTGTTATTGGTGTGCATGCTTTGCCGTATAAACCCACTTACTACTGCCACTTACTACTGGGGGGGGGGGGGTACTTCTTTAGGAGAGATGTACTCGATCTCATCATGCATGGCCGTAGTTGTATGACCATAGACCCTCACATTCCTACAATGCCGGTATGGAGCATGTCGGGTTTTCACCGACCAGGCAGACATTGCATGCACCAAGCGCGAAGCGCCGTGAGTTGTGCGCCGAGTTGCATGAAGGGTGAGCTGTTTCTTTTGGAAGAACCGCTTGTGAAGCAGACTTGCATATGGATGACAGCTTCGATGAATTAATTTAATTTCCGGTGTAGCTTCTTCCAGAGACAGCAATGGGAGTAATATGTAACTGCCTCTTGGGTGCCTTACCATGAACACTCCGTGATCCGATCAGTTCCCTTGTGCCGGGTAAAGGTTATTTACCTCGCACAAAAATAATGATCTAACTCGACGACCAGCTTTGGACGACCGCCAAAAAAACAAACGTACCCTGGTTGTCTAGCTCACGTAGTGAGCGGCATGTTTTACAGCGTCGTTGCCAACCGACGCCAACACAACCTAGATATTTTACTGGGGGGGGGGTGTACTCGATAGGAGATATGTACTCGATCTCATGCATGGCCGTAGTCGTGTGACCATAGACCCTCGCATCCCTACAATGCCAGGACGGAGCATGTCGGGTGTCCACCGACCAGGCAGACATTGCTTGCACCAAGCGCGAAGCGCCGTGAGGTGTCGGGAGGGTCGCATGAAGGGTGAGCTGCGTCCTACTAAGAATCGCTTGTGAGGCAGACTTGCATATGGATGACAGCATCAATGAGTCGATTTAATTTCCGGTGTAGGCATTTCCAGAGACAGCAATGGGAGTACTACGTATGTATCTGTCTCTTGCGTGCCTCACCATAAATACTACGTGATACGATCATTCCCCCTTGTGCGGAGTAAAGGATGTTCATCTCGCACAAACGATGTAACTCGACAACCAGCTGTGACCGACCGCCAAAACCAAAACTCGGTACCCTGGTTGTCTAGCTCAAGTAGTGAGCGGCATGTTTTACAGTGTCGTTGCCAACCGACGCCAACCCGATCTATATATAACTGGAGGGGGGGGGGGGAATACATGTTAATCAGAACCGACGATGGGCCCCATAAGCCATATACCCCCCTATTACAGCTGTATGTTTATACCCCATATTCGGTTGTAAATACTGTGCTCTCGCGTAATATTATCTATTAATAGCCGTGAAGGCATCGGTGAGCCAACTAACTCACACCCGTCGATGTAGGGTCGAGTCTTCGAAGACAAGGCTCTAGCTCAGGTTCCCCATGCCGGGGACGGGGAAAGTCCTAGCCCCACCCGAAGCGTCCCAACCACAGAGTATGCGGCCCCCTTGTACCAGGTTGAAACTCGAGAAAGGATTCGATTTTTTCTGTTTTAGATGTACGATGTGTTTCAGTGGTGATGTGTACTTTTTTTGTTTTTTTTTGCTCATCCCATTTGTTATCTTCGCCCATCATCTTCTCTCTCTCCTTCCAACTCGTAACCCAGATCCGGGGTCACATAGCAGGCTCTTCTCCCCTCTTCCCGCGACGGTACGTGTACCTGACTGTTTTACGAAGTATTTTTATTTGACTATCTTTTTTTTCCCCCGAGATAATCTTTCGCTCCAGTTTTTTGGAGCCTGTCGTGTGACCAAGGCCTCAATATTTTGGGCATGAGTTAATGTGAGAACAACAACAACGACAACAACAACCCAAAGATCGATTTTCTTGTAGCTCCATCAGCAGCTGGTACATATCCCGGTTGTTCAAGAAAACCGTATGACACTATCACACCCCGGTGATGATGTAGCACACTCCTGCGAATTTCTCAGAACACCAGGGGGGGCGGGGGGTTGTGGCCAAAAGTGGCCAAAATGCCGCTTTTAACGTATATTTTCTTGGGTTGGGTTAAAATAGCTCGTAGCTGGTAGGCAGGTTTCCACGGGTTGAGTTAATTTTTAGATACCGTAAGAAACAGGCCACAAGAAACCCACTCAAATTGGTTCCAACCACATTATTGCCAAGCACCCTATTTTCTCTCAGTCGATGACACAGGGCCTGACGGTGTTTCGTGCGTAGGTCACACGAACAATAGAACGCCACTTTTCTACATTATTTATCATCATGTATCGGTCGATCACTACAAATAACTTCTCTGTCCGCGATTATGAGGACCGTTCGGTAATACAAGTTAATACCACCAAGCGGCTCTTAGATGTACGGACAGAGCCGGCACGTTTTCATCTTTGGCAATGATCTGGGGTCGCGTCTTCGAGGGCAATATTACTAGACGCATGTTAAGGTAGATGCTGCACCTTTTTTCGTTGAGATTCCTCGCTTGACGACCGTATCCTTCCTGATATGTTCCTCAACACATTGAAAGTGCAAGCCGACAAACTATCGCGACACACAAAATAAAGGAAGCGTTCCGACACTTTGAGTCAAGGAGTCCCGTCGTTCAGAAAATAGTTCAGCCAAAACAAAGGCCACCCCTATCGCCGCCCGCTTATAGGCCTCGGACATATCACTGGGAGTGTCCTCAGAGGGCAAAAACGCGGGGGCGTGCTGCAAGCCACATGTCGGGGAAGGCGGGTGCTTCCATGATTTGTGCACGAAGGGGCCGCGTTTTAAGGTCGAGGATAGCAGAGAAGGGTTGTGCTTCAAGGTAGTACGCTGAGGAGGGCATGGCGGACGCTGGGGAGGGCATGGTGGACGTCCTCAGCAAGTTCATGATCTAGACCATTCGTAGCAGATAGATGGGGTCCTGGTGCCTATGATCTAGCTCAGCATTTTTCCGGGTGGTAGCCGTATGATCTGCATGGTCTAGCACGTGTTTCCTGCGTTGGGTTTGCACTATGCGGCAGGTGTAGGATTATTCCTAGTATATGATCTACTTCGCGATATATTCCCTGTGTAAAACAGTTGACATTGCACCAAGAACACCCCCCTCCGCACCTCCAAATGCTGGAGGTGTCTCTGTATGGAATAGGAACGGTGCTCCGTCTCATTGGGGATGCGTGATCAATAGTCAAACTACTAAGGAGTACGCCGGCCTATGATCATATACGACGACTGCGACCATGCATGATATCGAGTACCCTCCCCCTTACGGCCTTGCAACTACCTTCATGCATGATAACGAGTACACCCCCCCCCCCCGTCTCCCCACCTCCATCTCCTCCTTCCGCGCATCTTCCTCGATGCCAGTGCTTGTCTCGTCCGCGATACAACCGCCGCCGTCGTCGTCGCTTTTGCTTTCCCTCGAGCCAGCTCCAACCACCATCCCGAGACTACTTCTCCCCTCTCCTGCACCGATTTGTTTAGTTTTTTTCAAGAATATAGGGGCTTCAGAGGTAAAAGCTAGCGCCAAAAAGTGTCCATGATTACAGCGCCGGCCCACTGCGTGGTTGTGGGATACCTGGCATGAAAGAATACACATTGGTGTCCGGTTGGTATGCATGGGCGCGGCATGAACCCTACCAGGACTGCTCGGCGCTCACCCTACACTCGTAGGCGGTTGAGATGGCGCCCAATCTGTCTTTATTTTTGTCTCTATACTATAGATCAAGTCACAAGAGGGGTTAAGAAGGCGCCTCGGTTGCGAGATCGAAGGTGCCGTCCAACAGAACTCATACGAAGCACGACTTCACTGACGCTCTGGACGGAAAGGTAGAGGCCATTTAATAGTCATGGCGATGCCTATTAATAAAAGCTCCGTACTGTAGATTTCCCGCCGGAGTTGTGCGCATTTTCAAACTGCGTTTTGGTGACGTCGTAAAGGATGTGGTCGAGGGTGTAGAAGAGCGTGGGATGACAACGAAGGCTGGAGCAAGGAGAGCAAAGTGGTGGAGTAGATCGGTGTTAAGCCGGCAGCTGGTAAAGAAGAAGGGGATTAGCCTACGTGCATAGGCAGGCTTCCTTTGTTCATTCCCCCGGGTTTTATTCTTCTCTCTGGGAACAATAATGAGTGATTAAGGTTGAAGCTCACGCTATATAGCTGCACATTGTCGGATGTCAAACAAACGCAATATTGAAAACGCGTAAGAAGAAGAACGCCAACGGGAAAAAGGAAATATGATATGTGCATGAAAGTCTAACCCACCTTCTGGGCCCACTTCCGGTGGGGCTCTAGATAATAATTTCGGCGAAAACCAAGTGACTTGATTATAGCACAGTGTCGGTCATACGAAGTAAGCAAACCCCGCGCTTCTGGGGTCTGCTGCACTACTACAAGGCTATTCTATTAAGAGGTGGAGTACCCGATCCTCAACGCACTGGGTTACACGATACAGCGCGTTGCACGATACAAGGTACTGAGAGGCGGGTACTAAGAGGTAAGAGGCGTGCTGCGGTAGGGGTGGGCCTTCATATTTTCCGAGGCTCAAGTCCCTACCTCGAACCCAGTAACTACAGCTAGTACCTTTGGGGGGAAATCATGGCACAACTACAGCTGGTATTGTTTGGGGGCGACATTATATTATACAGTACAACCCGGTGAACGAGATATACAATACGCAACGAGCAATAAACGGCTTGCTCTACTGTAGTGTAGTGCGAATTAAAACTTGTTGTCCAAAGAGGAACACGACATATTTACATCTCTATTTGCTCATGACGGGTGTTGGGTTGGGCGAGATTGATTACGTGATCGACTGCAGCACTTGAGCTACAAGCACTGTGAGTTAGTTCATTGTATTGGTTCAGGAGACGACACAGTAAAGAACACACACGCAAGTGGTGTTCCGGTGGCATCGGGTATATACTAAACAGTAGGTGGTCAGTTGGTCAGTTGGTCGGTTGAGGTAGGTGCTCCATCAATCGACTATCTTGACACCTCAGACAGAGGGTCAATTCCCACAGTTCCTAATCTAGATCATTTACGGCAGATATATCTATTCCCGATCTTGTATGATATACCTGGTAGCTCATTTTCCGGGTGGAACCCGTATACCAGGTAATATTCAAGATCTAGCAACCATTTTCCGATATTGGATGTGTTACTATGCAGGTCCTACACAACCTCTCGCAAACGACAGGCAAGGAACTAAATGATATATAGTAGTCTGATGTGTTCGAAGTGTGAAAATATTGAGTCAAAAGGTGCTACCGCAATGTCTGCCGTAGCTTGTACGCCACGCTCACACAACATGCTAGACCACAAACAGCTGATAAATATACACTTTGTCATAATTTTCGTATTTTGCAGCTACATCTAGGCCCTAAAAAGGGATCACGTGGCGTTGTGTAGTGTTTTACTACGCCCCCCCCCCCCCCCCCCGCCCCTACAGCTGATGCTGATAAGGGCCCTCCGCTCGGCTGACGTTAGTCGCAAGAAGGAGAGATGACGATAGTATGTTGCCTTCTTCGGCATCGACATCACGACTGGCATGTTCGATACGCACAATCTTTCCCCATCTACCCTTGGTAACTACATCAAGTTAAATACCTCCTTCGGCCTCGCTCCTGTTCTCTTGCTCGGTACCCTGCTTCCGTTCGGTCCTGAAACCAAACATAGTGCCAAACGCAGGTAATTAGGGGGGGGGGCGGGGGGCGTACTCATTTGCTGCTTGCCTCAGCCGCTTGACCATTGACACTGCATCTCTCTCGAGACGGAGCAGGGGGGAGTACTCCTGTGTTGCTTGCCTTAGTCATACGGCCGTTGACCACGCATCCCTTTCGAGACGGAGCCCCGTCCTCGCTCCCAATAGAGACACCTCTAACATTTCGGCTCTCATAACGTTTGTTATTATATTCGTACATCAACATGTTTTGCTTCTCTACCCCCCTGCCTGTTTCGCCGTTTGGATCCACTATCTACATCCTAGGGCAGCGATCATGTTTCCGCTGTTATCTATGATGTACTACAGTAAATGTTTCCAATGTCACATTCAACACTTAATACATACCTGGTACTGACTACGGAGCTCCTCAGCTTCTGACTGAAACTATCCAACACCTTTTCTCAGGCTCATTTGCGCCCCATCGATTGTTTCGCTGTGTACCTACGTAGCCCATGGGGTTGTTCCACTTCATGATCTACCAGACCATTGACAGATCATCATCAGGATATTTCAAGGCAGAAATCGATTCCCGATATTGTACGATTGAGCTCACATTTCCGGGTGGGAGCCGTGTAGCCTGTATGATCTAGCACGTGTTTCCCGGGTAGGAATTGATCTATATATGCAGATTCTACACAATTTCTCGCAACGGCAGGCGAGGAACTAGATGATCTAGATTATCTAGATATCTAGATCAGCTAGATCATGTTGATGAAGATACGCCATACTGAAGGTGTGAACCGTGCATCGGGTTTGCGCGTATAATGTTAAACTAAACTCGGACATTGGGTGGTGTATAGAGTTTCCCTCACGACAAAAACCTTTAAACAATACCCGAAAAAAACACCACCACCACGCCCACCACAGTTCACCACCACCGTGCGGCGACTACCACCACTAAGATCATGCCACCCACCACCACCACTATTACTAGTAATTAATGGTACTGAGGCGCGACCTCAGTAATACCTGCAGTAGTCATATCTGCGATGCATCATGCTGGGCGAATGTGCTGAACCAACACGTACAGACATCTACGTACGGGGTCGTATGTACCCGTGACGTTTCTCCACCAACACCACCACCACCACCACCGTTACCACCACCACCATAACAACCACCTCTACTGCAGCATGGGTCAATTTCGTAGTTCACCTTGGAGAAGGGTTTATGCGGAGAAACACGGCTGGTGGGCACCCGGGGTCACGCGCCAGCGACCCGCTGAGCCCCGGTAGGGCAGCGGAGAGAGCATCGTCCGAGGACGAACGTTCCATGTCTGGAGTGGTGTGGTCTCCGATAGGGGACGTTTCGTTCCCATCCCCGCTTTTGCTGGCCCCTGCGTGTTGCAAATCGAAGTTGCGCAGCGTTGAGATATGATACCGCTCGCTCGCCGGTAGGGCGTTGGCCCTTCTAGGACTGCCCCCACGTGTTTTAGCAACTTGGGAGTAAAAGCGTTAAAGCGAGAGCTGCACGTTGTGCTATGAGAAGCATGCGTGGCACCTCTTGCGCTTGGCTCACTCCCCCCCGCGCCTCCCGCCCATCACCCACGCCCCCTCCCTCCCCTCTGAGCATTGCACGCGTCGAACAGCTCACGATCTAGATCAGACAGATCGTCTAGATCCTAACTTGTTGTTGTGAAATGTCGTGCAGGGTTTCGATAGTGCAAGTCCAGCCCAGGAGACATGCGCTAAATCATTTACACTATGCAGCTTCCACCCGTCAACATGAGCCATACTATACCAGCACAGATCAGGAAGCTGCCTGCCCTTAAAATATGAACATAGACTCGTTTTAAGTGAGGATCAACATTTTCGCTAGATGCCTAAGTAGCTCATGTATCGGCTTTAGCTCGTTGAGTTTTCTCACAGCCGTTTGTTTGGGTAGAGTATAGAGCCCGCACGACTTAACCCTTTTATCACTCGTAGGACTGCAGTCCCGTTCCGGGTGGAAAATTGCTTCGAATTTGAGTGGTTTTTCCCCCAAAACGGGATTGTAGTTTGCCGAAAAAGGGTCAACCGACTCCTTAGCAACTGCTTCCATGGCCTTCGGGGAGCACGATAAGTTAGTGTGGGATAATCTTTGCGGTGTGAAGAAAGTCTTCAGAAGCATTAGGTGCTGCCCCTACTGCAGCATGCCTCCGCTCACCCTTGGAACTCTTCCCTCCATTGGCCTTGTCTTTCCCCTTCCCCTTGCTCTTCTCTTTGCCGCCTTTTGTGCTTCCGGCGGGCGTGTCTGCTTTCGCTGGAGTGGCTGGAAACAGGAGCGTACCGGCACCGCGACAAACAAAACCAAAACAGCCAGTAATAACGTCGGGGGGAGGGGGGGGGGGGTCTATAAGCTTAGTACACTTGTCAGGGCCAATCGGGGCATATCTAGGCCTCCTCTTGGGCACCCTCTTGTTTGCCCACCGGTCGTCACCCTTATTTTATCTTGCTTTACTTTTCGTCTACATCTGAAGGCTGGCGCACTACGAGTTACACAGACCAAGGCTGCTGTACAGTGGTCACTTCCCGGTATTTTTTTTGTCCAGCCACCCAGAGCCACTTGATCGAGTGACCACCACCCTTCGTATTGTTTTGCAGGTCTCACGCTATTATTTGTTTTGATCTCGCGGTACTCACCCGCCAGGGAAATGTTTCGTTACGCTGCGCTGACAACATACGTTCAAGTCTCAATTCGAGTGGCCTAAACGCGGTTGTGAAAAATTTGGCATCATGACCCCCCTCCCGTAGCACCATTTCCCACCCCCATGTCAACACTTTACCGTGATACCATCAGCTACCGCAAGTACCAACATCGAGTGACTTCCGGCTTTGGGTGTGCTTTGGGGCGTTGCTGTCTTTGCTAGAGAGGGGGACGGTGGCAGGGGTGATCCAATGATTTTTTGTTTGAAGAAGGGGGTGGATTGTAAAAACCGCCCCACACGCTCTGTGAGTGCCTGTGCTCACGCAGTTGCCGCACGAAATGTCGGCGATCTGAAAAAAAACGACTATCTCGTCTCACGCGCGTTTGGTTGCTCTCTGCAGACCATATTCGCCCCTCAGTTCACTGGCATGCTATTTGACGCCAAAGAATCGCACCGGAGGCGTTTTTCTAGGCGAACATGGATGTGGCGGCACTCCCGGCTATTAGTTTAATATGAACAATCATTTTTTTCCCCCCTTGGTTTTGTTCTTCTTTATGTGGGTGTTGTATGGGTGATCAATGCTGAAGCTCATGGTCCACATTGTCGGACGGAAAACGCCATAGAAGCAAGTACTATGTAATTACCCACACTCTGAACAATAGACAACAGACACTGCAACACCGCAATGTAATATGCCGTCGGAAAAGGGTTTCGATTGTCATGTTCATCAATGTATTGTCGTCGGTGACGTACATCGACAGATTCCTTTCCCGTACGAGTACGTATGTTTTCTTCGGTGGTCCCTTCGTGAAGGCTATGTCACCGGCAATGGCTATCGATGGGTAGCTCGCGCAGTCTATTGCCGCTGACAACGGCTATGGATAGACTCCTCGCACAATATTCGGTGGTCGGCAATGGCTATCGATGGACACAGCTGCGCACAATCTATTGTGATGGGCAACGTCTATTGATTGAAAGTATCCCCAGTCTATTGATACAACAACAGATTATTGCTGCCACTTCTCCAAGTGTATTGTCGCCGGCAATATCTATCTATAGACATGTTCCTCAGTCTACGTATTGCGGTCGACAATAGACATCGATAGATATCCCCCCTCGTCTATTGTCGAGTTTGTTCGGCAGGGTGTGAACTACCCACCTACTCATGTCATCTACTTCGTATTTTCTCGTCGTTTCTCGGTGGCCCTGAAAGACGATTTCCGGCAACAATACCTGCACTTGCACCGCAGTGTCGGCCCTCTGTATAGTGGTGGAAAACAGACTTCGAGAAAAGTAGACTAGAAATTATAAAATATATTGATATAGAAAAGTATGCAGTTTATAGGCGCTCGCCGTCTATACAGAATATTGTAATGAATATACCCCCTTCTCGCTCCGCCAGAATAAGCATGTCAGCCAAACATCTTATGTCAGGATTTTGGTCTAAGATCTGATTCCAGGATGTTAGCTCAACATCTGATTTCAGGGCGTTAGCCCAACATCTGATTTCAGGATGTTTGCCTATCATCTGATTTAAGGATGTTAGTCTAACATCTGATTGCAAACTTCCTATAGAATCGACACTGTACTACTAATGGCATAACGCCGGAGAAACAAGAAAAACACTCTCTGGGGTGTATGTATTGTATCAGCCGAAATTGACCTCTATGTAAAAAGAGCGGCATTTTGTGCTGCCGCCCGCTTTCCGCGTCTAAGCGGTTCCATTGTTTTCAGCGTTGGCGCACACGCTCCGCACATAGGCGGTGAGAAAACAATCCAGCAAGAGGCAGGGCACGGTTTGACGGGGGGGGTGCTCGACCTTTGTAATCAGAACCCACGAAGGACCCAAAAACCATGTATCCCCGAAATTATGTAGACCACATCTGGTTCTGAACACTGTAATAATACATATTACGTGGCAAAGCTACGCGCGACCTCCGAAAAATATATTTTTTGTCTTCATTTCTTCCCCCCAAAACATAGACACACCCACTCCTTGAACTCTGCAGGTTCGTATTTTATCTCCCTCGTTATACACGGACTGTATACCCTGAATGAGGCCATATGAAACCCGTAGCACGCGCGATCGAAGTATATACCACGCACAGCTTTCAAAGGTGAGTTTCGACGAAAGCCTCGATCTCACAGGTGTTGTTTTTGAAAAAAAAACAAAACAGGAGGGCTAATGTTGTAATCACAACCTACGGAGAACCCGAAAAACAGGTGTCTCCTCGTTTGTGCACACCATGTTTGGCTCTGAGCACTGTTGTGTGTATTTCTATGTATTACTGTGTTCACCAAAAATAATTCGTACAAGGTTTTATTAGGGTGTTGATCCAGAGCGTAGCCTGCCGTTGTTGCATGTCGTCCAAGGATCTGTGTAAATTGTATAGATCCAACGAAGGGAACCTGTCCTACAAAAGCGCAGACTGTACGCCTCCCACGCAGCAACATGAGCTAGATCACACAGATCATACAGATCAGGAACTGCATGTCACGGGTGGGCTAATATTGTAATCAGAACCCGCGATGGACCCAATTATCAGGTATTTCCATACATGTTTACCTACCACATTTGGTTCTGATTGATATTAATACAGTATTACATGCTCCACCGTAATAGCTGTTGGGTGAAAAGGGCGTGCCGGCACATCGCGCGTCTAAGAATTCCTTTTTCTTCCCCGGCAGCATTGGCGCACAATTGCTCCGCATGTTGCCGGTAGGAAAGTCATCAACACGAGGGCAGAACGTTACTTGAGCGAAAAGGGGCCAAAACACCAGTCGGCAACACAATCCAATCGGTAATGGTGGATATGTATGTACGATACTGAATGCGGTTCAGTCTGAACCGATGATATTCGTGCGACGACATATTTACATAAGGATAGCTACTGGAGGAGATAGAGGTCAAGCAGGATGAGGGTACACAAGGGAATAAGACTTCGTGCATAGGCTTATGTTTTGTTTTGGTTTCTTGCGCTTTTGGTTTTGGCATTAGGAGCGCTAGATTTTATGAGTGACCAACGTTGAAGCCCATGCCACACATGTTCAGATGGCAAACAAACGTAAACCTAAATGTACTACGAATTACGTCGGAATGATGTAGATCTGCATGGTACGAAATGCGGTGCAAACTGAAGCCAATGAGCTTCATTCAACAAACTTAGACAAGCTTATTAAATCGTCTGAAAGCGAAATATCATGAGGAGCCTTTCACAGGTCATGACCCCAACCCCCGGGTCGGTTCAGGAAGTCTTCGACATCTCATGGATCGGGTCGGGGCGGGTCGGGTCGGGTCAGGAGGTGTTTAGACTCCCACCGATCGTGTCGGGTCGGCTCACCGTTACCCACCCGACGCGACCCGACCCGACCTAACCCGCGAGGTTTGATCCGATCGGTGAAGAGCCGTGGTGAAATCTAACACTTTCTTTAGTTCTCACCGTCTCTCCAGTGGTACGGAAGGTCGGCGTAAAAAGCCTTGTCAACTTTGGTGAGAGCTTTCACGACGGCACCCCCGGCCTTTTCTATCTGGCGCGGTGTGAGCCAGAGACACACCGGATACGACAAGGATGCGTTGGGGCTTTGGGCCTCGGCCGTTGTTGTCTCCTGAGGCGAGAGCGAACGTCGTTGGGCCAGAAAGGAGGGCTTGCTTTTAGTACATGCGACTAGTTCTTTTTTATCCTGACGGCACATAATTAATTCTGAGCGAATGCGGGTTCCTTACTGTGACAACGCCGAAAATACGAATAGGGGTCCCTATCGAGAAGTCTGAAGCGTCTCTCCGCCGCGCGCCGTCCACCGACGCACACAAGTTGACGAGAGTTACGAAAAAAACCTTCTGGCCGAGTTCCTAACGACAACATGCTATACAATCTTTACTTCGTTTGTTTGTTTTGCTTTGGGACCCAGGCAAAACGACCTCAAAGGGCGGCAAACAAGCAAGCACGGTATTTTCAATGTGCTATTTAAGTATAAGGAAAGCGCGCAACAGCGGTAGATCTTCACAAGGGTGTCGTACGTCTCCTTCCCGTTGCACGTCGGTCGGACTCACAGCTGATGTATTTGTTGATCATTTATATTTTGAAAAAATAAAATAGTAACTGAGTACTATCGAGAGGTTAACGAATGAGCCACAGTTGAGTGAGCTCGTACATATGGGAGCTTCAACAGAAGAGGACTCACAGCTGACAGAGTTGCAATAATTATCGTAGCAGAGTACTATCGAGTAGAAGCTGACGCGCGGGCCACAGTTAAGTGATCTCGTATATATTAGAGCTTCAATACCAGATAACGATAATGTTAGTGGTGACCCCAAGACAACGTTGATTGTTTGATCTGCTCAACAGAGATGATGAGGAGCAGAAAATGGAGTGAGCTCATAGGGGTGACGCGCGTGTGCGCTCGTTGCATTCAGACCGGTCATGTCTGCTACAAACAAGGTTTCACACATCATGACCCCTAAAACAGATATCATAGCAGCACATCCCAGCACAGGCAGCAAGCACGCAAGGACAGCACGGAGCTGAGCTGGCAGGTAGGACGATGGGATCGAGCCGAGAGCGTGCAGTGAAGCCTTTGGTGGGGCAGACGCTCCGTCTAGGAGTCCTTCCCGTGTCTAAAAAATTCCTCGTGCGTTGTGAGAGACCTCCCTTTTTGGTACAAAAAACCAGAGCACTACGTACGTACGCTTTTTCAAGAACCATCATTCTCTTTTCCATATGGCAATATATAGCGCATGTTCGAATCATGCCATCCACACTTAAAAAAGGAATCCAGAATCCAATTTATTGTTTGTTGTCTTTTGTGCTTATTTTCTGGTCCGGCTTGTGCCGTTGCGTTCTCGTACCCGGTACGTTGGCATTTCACTTAGCTTTATCCATTAATTTGCAATTATTTCATGCTCCGTTCCGTATGTCTCAAAGTCTGTGACCACATAATTATGAATTGTATATATCTAAAGGAGGGAGTCAGGACGAACACTGAGTATACCGGTGTGGTTGGGTAGAAAGAACGGTTCAATGTGAAGACAACACACAACACACATGGGAAATACTTTCAGTCAAACCTGAACACTCGACGAAAATATTTCAATAACGTCGACACGGCTGAAACTACGCTTCAAAACCTACGGTATAGCGTAAGCAAGGTGACTCTGTCCCCACCTTGCCGAACCCTCGCACATGACCCCCACGGCCGTAGTAGAGCCGGCCGTTCTGCTCGCCTTCCGTTGCTTGGGCGCCCCCAGACCCCCCCCCGGTTACCAACAGCGCCTCGTCCGTATCACCAGAAGTTCCCGACACAAGATTCTCCCCTTCTGCACCCACAAGAGTGGGCTCTGTTTGGTCTGGTTTCGGCATTTCCCACTTCAATAGGAACCCAATCGGTCGGCTTTCGTCGCCTCCTGCATATTCTGTTGCCGTGGTTGATGTTGCCATGGGTGACGACGGCTGCCGTTGGTTGTGTTGCCCTTGGTCGGAGCTCCCCACGAGAAGAGGGGTTGTGCTTGTTGGGAGTTCTGGGGGGGGGCATACGGCCAGCACGGGATACGCCGGCTCTCCCGGCATGCACACCACGTAAACCTTTTTGCGCGGAAAGTTCGACGAATGAAATGAAATGAAATAATAAGGGGGGCTCGTGAGGTTGTGTGTGTGCTGTTATGTTTTTTGTGCTTTAGGTTTCAGATAGTTTGCACTACGGTGCGAAAGTTCGACGAGGCGTGTCGGTGTCTCTCCATACCATGTCGTTCTGGCGCTTCTGACGGAGGCTGTTGGGCTACATACTCCGAAGGTATGTACCCGGGTATCTACCCCCGACATCTCCCCTGGTATCTACCTCGGTATCTACCCTGGTATCTACCCGGGTATGGCCAACAATGTACTCGGCTATATACCCGGGTAATACCAAAATACCCATGACTGATACTTGTATCCACCTTGGTAACTACCCGGGTACGACTAACGATATACCCGGGTATACCAACAATATACCCGGGTATGACCAACGCCACCAGGTTCGTCACCATGGTACTTCAGACTGTATGTTATACTGTACCGTACTACACCCTACTAGAAATACCCTCGAGTCCATCGCTCGTTTTGTGCCCCGAGTCGGGAGCGCTAGAGAGGGCAGGCATGTTCAGGCCAAACGCGGCCAATGGTACGGGGGGGGGCGACTGTATTACCTGCAACTTGCTCATATCGTGGCACTCAGACACTACGATAGACTCGGAAACCATGTATCCCGGTATGTTTACACGCCATACTGGGTTCTGATTAATACTGCGTGTTCCCCCGTGAGACTAGAGTGCCCTTCACGATGCGCTGCAGTAATGTGTACCTCGTAACATTTTGTAGGGTTGTTTTCCACTGCAGAGTTATTGGAGCCTGTCCTGTGACAACGCACTCGATTTTGGCGATGCGTTGACTCTCTTGGGACTTCAGAGGCGCAACCTTTGGCGATACAAAATTGACGACTATAGCGACGACCACTTCGTGATCGGGGGTGACGTGAATAACTTGGTGTACGAGTGAGTTAACAATCGCAAGGAGTCGCACGGCACGAGCGAAACGGTCCTACCCTTCCCTCTCTTCTCCACGCTTCTCGTAACGGATCGATAGCACCAAGGTTGTCATTCGGTCGCCACCTCGAGGTCCCAGAAAAATTTATGTGATAACAGCAACGAATCACGACCGGTCGTTCAGAAAGATTTCATGCGGAGGACAAGAGTGTCCAGGGGTAGCCGCCCTGCTTCCTTCCTTCCGCTCTTGCCGCTACCCTTGCTGCCCAAAGGACCCCCCCCCCCTCCCCCACCCCTCATATTTTAGTGTTGCTTTGATACGAGTGCATGTCGCTATTGTTGCTGTTGTTGCGTTCGACACCCGACCATGTGCAGCATGAACTGAGCTTTGACGTCGATCATCTTTAAAACGTTTTGCAGGTCGCTGCAGTTATGAGTCCCGTCGACCAAATCCTCGATCTCAATGCTGAGGCGTCTGTCACCGTAAAGGGTAACGAGCGTTGAAATCGCCGAGGGGTACGATCGTTTTTCAGCGACGCTCGTTTTCTCGACAGCGGTAAGGGGTGCCAAAACAAGTCGAGCATTCTATTTTCGGAAGACCCTCGAATTGTTCTTGTCCGGTATTGGCAAGCTTAGCCTTCCGATTCTGGAAAAGTCGAGCGCTGAAAACGATCGCATCCCTGTGTGAATTATCAACGTACTTCACGCTAAATTAAAATAAAACTATCCGCAGGAAGAAGAAAGGCCTTCAGAGTCGTACATGTTCATATATTCATATACGAAGTACCAGGTATAGCAACAGCACTCAGAGGATAGGCAAAACGAATATGTCTGTGTAATAAGTAACTATTTGTTTTCCCCCTCCGACAGCGTATCGTACAGGTTCCACTCCGACTTGAATCGAATATCTTTTCATACCGCAGCAGTAGTAGTTCTCATTCTATTACTCTGGATATATCGACGGTGCGTCTCCAAGAAACGAGAGCACCGGGTCACAGGGTGACACGGGCGACGGGCGCAGTGGGGTTCACTTCACCTGGCGGCGGTCTCCTGATCGAAGCTTTGCTGTGACGGCAAACATTTTCCGAAGTCGGGCAGCGTTAACCTCGGCGCGCTCCCCAGCCGACACAATCTGTAAAAACATCACAGGATACAGGTGGGAACAAACAAAAATGGTACATTAATGTGTTGAGTACGAGGGAATACTTGAGACGACAACAAAAAATAGGGACCCCCCTCGAGTTGACTGGAGGGTCTCTCCGCCGTTCGCAGTCACGGTCCCCAAGAGGACCGAAACGAGGACCGACGACTGTTTCGACCAATCGAGATGCCGCCAACGCACAGAACAAGTTGACGGCCGTAGGTTGCTACTGTTCCACTGCGAATGCGAGTTCCTGCGTAGAGAGTCAGCTGTTCTACGTACCTGGTACCTGGTATATATTTAGCATCAGTATTCGTTCCACCTCAACCCGCAGAACATATGTATTTCTCTCATCAGCGGCCTTCTGAACATACGCCTTGCATCACAGGTGTCGTTCCTCCTCCCCCGCTGGCATACATAACACGTGCTTTCACTTTTATCGCGCAGAGCGTTTTCAGCGCTGCCCCTGCTCGTCGATTTGAACCGAATTTTGGGGGGGGGGCGAGGGGGCGCCCCTCGCGTATGCTACACCGATATCAGATCACAGTTGTCCTTGTCCCGCTACGGCCTGCGCTCGCTCAACACCTTGTTTCTACATGCGAGCTTGGCCTTCAGCTTCAGTCTGGCTGTTTTCTCCTAAGTATCAGAGGTAAATCCTCGTAAAAAAACCGCTCGCAAGGGAACTGTGTGGGATGCGTCCGCCTGACAGACAGATCGGTGTACTCCAAATGCGGTGACCGAGTGCCGGCGCCCACGGGCGAACATACGGCGGCGACTCTCCATGTGCGCGGTCCTCTTAAACAGCGATCTATCCGCACGCTGCCACGAATCGATCGTTTATCTAAGCCCACGACTAAGAATGAGTGCTATAACAGGCTCGCTCACTCTTTTGGCGACGCAAATAATTAATTGGGTTGAAGAGATTGTGCTTAGCGGTGAACACTACACTAAATCCTACTCAAGCTAAAATACTCTATGCTCAAGGCTGCTCAACGTTGGCGTTGCAAGAAGGTTTCAACATGCCTTTACCTTCAGAGGCGTTGCTTGTTGATGGCCCCACACTGCATGGGGGCATCAATGCCAACTGTTGCCGTAGCCTGCGACATTTCTGTTGTCGCGGTGATTACCATCGATTTTCCGTGACCAGCTTTTACGAAGTGCACTGAATTGAGCTGTGCCCATCCCATAAGCCCCCAGGAATTTTGGGGGCCGGCGTCACAGAGTACTCGGTAATGTTCAAATATACCACGTAATGTCAGATCTCGTGGAGAATATATATATATATAAAATATATATTAGCCCTTTCCTCTCGGTGTAGCCTTGCTGTTAAAGCGGGAAGTTTTTGCATGAAAGGCTAATCGGAAGGTAGCATTGCGAGGCTAAGGCCTGCGCTTTTTGAGGCACCTTTGAAAGCTAACCCTGTCGCTACGAAGCTGCGCTGATAGTCCTTGTCGGTGGCAATCTTGTACACGTAGGACAGATAATTCTCGACCTTAGTAAGATCGTACAAATGGGTGTGTAGGGACGCATGCGTCTTTATATAAAGACGTAAAGAGACAAGGTCTCTACCTTCCGGTATAACGTTATTTCAATACGCCATAAATTTTCGCCCTACAGATTACCACGTGGAGACGTGCACAGACGATACGGGTACGTGGAAGTTGTTTATGGCTATCTGTACCATATCTAAGTTTTTGTCCCGTGCGTGACAGTCTCGCCTTTCTCTCGATTTGTCGCGGTTTTCGTTTCTTGTGCAGAAAAAGGGCTTGCCGACGCTTCCGCTCCTCCATACGCTCGCGAGCAGCTTCCTCCTAAAAGGCAACGCAGCGAAATAACGCACAGCGCTAGAGTGTTTCGGCGCAAGAAAAAACATAGGGCTCTTCACGGGTCATGACCTGACCCGCGGGTCCGGTCAGATTTTTTTCTAACTCTCACGAGTCGGGTCGGGTCGGGTCGGGTCGGGTCGGGTCGGGTCGGGTCGGGTCGGGTCGGGTCGGGTCGGGTCGGGTCGGGTCGGGTCGGGTCGGGTCGGGTCGGGTCGGGTCGGGTCGGGTCGGGTCCGGTCGGGTCGGGTCGGGTCGGGTCCGGTCGGGTCGGGTCGGGTCGGGTCGGGTCGGGTCGGGTCGGGTCGGGTCGGGTCGGGTCGGGTCGGGTCGGGTCGGGTCGGGTCGGGTCGGGTCGGGTCGGGTCGGGTCGGGTCGGGTCGGGTCGGGTCGGGTCGGGTCGGGTCGGGTCGGGTCGGGTCGGGTCGGGTCGGGTCGGGTCGGGTCGGGTCGGGTCGGGTCGGGTCGGGTCGGGTCGGGTCGGGTCGGGTCGGGTCGGGTCGGGTCGGGTCGGGTCGGGTCGGGTCGGGTCGGGTCGGGTCGGGTCGGGTCGGGTCGGGTCGGGTCGGGTCCGGTCGGGTCGGGTCCGGTCGGGTCGGATTGGGTCAGGAGGTTTGCAAACTCTCACGGATCGGGTCTGGTCAACCTTCCCCGACCCGACCCGACCCGATCCGACCCGACCCACGAGGTTGACCCGAGTCAAGAATAGTCCTGCGAAAAACTAGGTACGATCACAGCGAAAACTTCACGCGGTCAGCAAAAAGATGCGACTTCATGGTCCTGGCAGGGAAAACGAAGAGAAAAGCGCCCCGCCACTTCTGCTGTCGGTGCGCTAAAATGACCGCTTTTCCCTTTTGTTGTTCAATTGTATGCCGTTTAGTGACAAGAAACAAATGGCACGTGTAAGACGGCTTAGACAACGTCTATTGCGGGAGATCATACGGTAGTAATCAGTACTACTGCAAGAATACTGGTTAACATAGGGAGATACATGGTTTTGGGCCCATCGTAGATTCTGAATACTACGTATTACTATGTACTACTATGGCCCCCCGTAATAGGTAGAGTTTGCAGCGGTACGAGTATATATCACCATACTGCGGGCGTATCGTTCATCTCCCTAGGTTCACCATGTTACACTTCGGGGACACACCCAACCCCCCAACAGTCTACGATTGGTGAGCTGTTTCGCGTGTACGTACACACACATGTTTGTCATCGTCAGCAGTAGTTTTCGTAATAGGTAGAGTTTGCAGCGGTACGAGTATATATCACCATACTGCGGGCGTATCGTTCATCTCCCTAGGTTCACCATGTTACACTTCGGGGACACACCCAACCCCCCAACAGTCTACGATTGGTGAGCTGTTTCGCGTGTACGTACACACACATGTTTGTCATCGTCAGCAGTAGTTTTCGATGGTTTTCTCTCTATACTATGGTCGAGTTAACCAAGCCTCGAAGGGGTTACTGCTGTGATTCAACCGAAGAGCTGCACGTTCCCACATACACTCATAAAACAGCTGAAAAACCCCAACACCCGGAGTCCTTCGGCGACAAACTTTTTGTTGTAGGTCTGAGGACCGCTTCTCACGTTGCCCTTAAGCTCTCCGTTTTCAAGGGCTATGAGTTGGCATACTTCACTAGCTACACCAATGATTTCATGGCAAGTCCTGAATTACGAGGGAACCCGGTACTCAGAACCAAAAATTCACGGCAAGTCCTTAATTACGGGGGAACCCAGTATTCAGAACCAAACGTGGCGTGTAAACATAGGGAGGGGGGGGGGGGGGTTATGGGTTTGTTGTGGGTTCTAATAGTTGTAGCCCCCCGTCATAGTTGGCTGGCGAAGTAACTCAACGATCTGACTTAGTCCCCGTCATTAAGAACGATACGTTGGGCCACAGATCGCGCCTTCCACATAAAAATCACGCGTAATTCCGCAAATTACCGCACGCGACTAGCTGTAATACCTAGCGACATACCAACAAGTCGACGACCACTGGACAGACAACTCACACTTATACGGACTATTTCATCTATATAAGCTAACCTCTTCATCCACCGGTGGCAGCGTTGGAAGCTCAAGGTCGTCGAGGTTGAGTCCAGGTGTCCCCTCGGTCAACGCCGCCTCCATGCTTGGAACGCCGTCTCCGACAGAAGGGATCCACCCTTCGCCAATTACCGAAAAGAGATGAGAGAGAGAACGCGTGAGTTCAACGAAAACGGTACATGGTAGGTTAGAATAAGAGCAGCTTTCTTACAATGTGCTTATTTCTCGATCGTTCGAACTAGAAAGGATGGATGCTTCCGAAACGATAGGCTACGAGTAGAAGCAGTCATTTAGACCTGTATCTATCGATCATGCGAAAGAGAATATTAGACGCTTCACAAACGGTACAGCAGTACCAGGTAGGTTGGAATAGCAAACTTCGTGAAGTTATTTGTTTGTCGGTCGCAATTTGAACGCTCGAAAAAGAAGATCGTCAGCTGTCACACCCGGTAAATATCACACTCGGTACTTGGACCGGTCAGCGTCGGAACGTGCGCACGACTCCACGCAGAAACACACTAGACGGAACGTAATTTTATGGCGTTCGGATTTCCATATGCCGAGATCAGATGCTAGCAGTGGCGCGGCGGTCGCATGAGAAACCTAGCGTGCGTAGGCCTGGCGACGGGGTTGGTTTATCTAGGACGCACCCACGCAACTCGTTTCTGCGCGACGGCGAAGATACGCATAGGACGTCAAATGCTAGCGCTGCTGTTGGTAAATATCTTTTAACGATAGCTCATGGGTACAGAACAGATGAAACACCATAAAGTCACCCATGCCTCGCGTTAGGAATAAAGCGTATGCACAACCTAAAAAACATACACACAAGACGGGCGACGAGACACCTTGACCGAATGTAGCAAAAACAAGAGTTATGAGAGGTGTGCATGAACCCCTTCGAAGCAAAACTAAAAGCAGCAACATGCATTCGTTTGTAAAGGGCGACTCATTCAGCCACTCAGTCAGAGCGCGGTGACTAGCGAGGACGAGCCTAGAGGAGACTGGCCGGAAGCTGTGAGCAGCCCCTACGTAATTTAACAGCGTTGAATGTATCTACGTCGGCGCACAGATGTAAACACCGAGCTCAACAGCAGCGGGTCAGAGAGTGGCGAGGACCATGTCCGCTCTAGATGGTCCAACACCCGAAAGTGCTGAGCGGAAACCCTCAAAACAAAACGAGACCTTGGCCGGGTCCCGCGGTTCTTTAACCACTTTTAGGACTGCAGTCCCGTTTTGGGGACAAACACCTTAGAGTTTGGGTGATTTGCCCCCACAAAGGGACTGCTGCACTAAAAGGGTTGATACGACATGTACCTCACCCAAAACACTGTCCTTGAGAGACTTGGAGAAAAACTGAAAGTGCAACTGGACGGCCTAATGGGTATACAAGGCCATGCCTTTTGGTGAAGCGCCCTCCCTAATAAATGTGCCCCAACGATGTTGGGAAGAGTCCGCACCTCGGACGGACAGATCATGATCTATCTATCCAGAGATAGATCATCTACCGGGAATTCCTCATATGCCGTCGTGCAAGGTTGTGCAAGATCTGCATGGTACAGATCCAACACAGGACACATGTGCTACTATAGATCATGCGGATAGTCCGAGTCTCACCCGGCAAAGTGGGCTAGATTAATTCAAGATGGAGAATAGTTCTGCCTTGAAAGATCTAGATCATGCACTGTGGGAATGCTCTATAGAGGATATGTCTGATACGTAGATGATCTGTATGATCTTTAGATGACCTGTATGATATGTATGTGATCTGTATGATCTGCCCGACATGTGGAAGAAAGAGTCCCTCAGTCAAAGGCCCCCGGCGGACAGAAATGTTTCCGCCAAGAAATGCTACCCGTATCATCGTAGTACGCGCGTCATCTAAAACGATTTGTTTTGAAGACCCGTCGAAAGGAATGATTTAACGCGAATAGCAACCAGGATAAGTTATGGTCGAATAGAGATATATAGTCGGATGGCTGAGTCCCGCGGTTCTTAAACCTTTTTTTTTCGCCCGTCAAAACGAAAGCTTTAACGCGAATATCAACCGGGTTAAGCAACGACCGAATGCAGATAATTAAAATGGTCGAGTCCCGCGATCTTTAAACCGCTTTTTTAAGACCCGTAAAAACGAATGCTTCAGCTCGAATACCGACCAGGATAAGCCATGACCGTATCCAAGTAGTCCGAGTGGCCGAGCCCCACAACCGTTTTTCTTGTGTGTGTTATGTCACATATACACCATGATTACTTCTCCATCAATCAGCGCTGGCTTGTGTAGAAGAGGTTAAAGATTGGGCTTATGCTACTTAGGGTGTTGGCTTGAGTAGTAGAGGTTATGGTGCTTTATCTAACACTCGGACAAACACATACTGAACGCGAACACCGACCAGGATGAGAAAGACATGCCTGTATACAGATTTCGACGACCGAACGGCGGGATGGCTCCACAAACAGCCCACCTGTTAGACTGTGAAGCGCGAAGGCTGCGAACTGTGCCCGGCTTGCGCTGTCTTCTGAATCTCCATCGTTGACGACTTCGTGCTTTGGCGTGGAGGGTTTTCGTGACGCAGCCGCTTCCTGCGCTAGTCCATAACCCCCTAGTCGATGAAGCTTGTAGAGAGCCTGCATGGGCACGGAGGGGGGGGGGGGGGGTATGATCCCGCGTTTTTATATTTTGAAAGGTTTCAACTATTTTTTGCGGCTCAAGCGTTGTCGAAAGTCGCAGATAAGAAGCTTTTGGACTGATCGAAAGTACCGTCTAAATTCCGCTGCAACGCTCAAGACTGCCCACCATAGTTATTACCATTTTAGTGTTGTGTCCCCGCCCAAACGGTGTCCGGCTCAAAGCTCGATAACTCTGCGCATGAACGCGAGACCCGCTGCAAATACGAAGAAGCGCGCAAAAACGAGTAGTGGTAGCAGAACCCTCTTCACCTTTCACTCTATTTCGGGTTCTAGAGTACGAGTTTACGCAAGTGCCTGGTATGACACTCAGGACACACCCGTGTGTCGCTAATTAGGGGCCCGGGTTCTCGCTCGTGTCAACAGCCCCATAGGAGTCCAGCAGGCAAAAACCCTACCCAGCAGAGCCCCTTGTTGACTCTGCATATAGGTATATAGTTCGAGATTTGTTTCCACGTATGATCGTCGGTCAGACCAGTTAGAGCTTTAGGCGGCGGCCTATACATGCGTGGGGGGCATTTTCGTTTGATGTATACCCTGATACGGTCTATGTATATATCACCTTAGAAAGCAATAGAGGCCATAGCTCCACGGGGTCTTCGCTCGCGGCGATCACCTGCAGGTGGTACATCAACAATTAACACGCACCAGGTACAGCGTAAAGTTTCACATGTTACACGTGAGTACCAACGAGTACCTGCTCAATAGGCCTACCTAAACAAGGGATACAAAGTGTCCCGACTCTGAGTACGTATACATAACATTTTAAGATTCATGCTAATCAAGACGTTGATTGCATTGCGCCTGCGAGCCGCACGATATACGAGAGAACGCAAGGTCAAAGTTTGCTACGTAAAACACCTGAGCATGCGTCTTTCGACAACGCCCATCGAGCGCCACTGCCTCCTGTATGTGCCCTTTCCCACTAACGACGGAGTCCACCTTTCGCCTAAATCCTATTCTGGCTCACTCGGCGCAGATACAAAAAAAAAAACTCATTTCGAGCTATTAATAGCTGTGGCCGAATCCCCCCCGACCCAGATTAATGTATGTACCAGGCATACGAGCCTCCGAATTCTTCAAACTTACCAACGCACACAACTTGACAACATTTTGAAAACACCTGCGCGGGGCTCCTGGTGGCAGCCATATTGCTGGTGCTAAAAAAAAAGGTTGTTAGTTGTACTAAGGTGCTCAGACAGGTGGTACTAGACGTGGGGCACCTAGGGCATGACAGCAAGTGTAGGACATTTTTCTTCGAGAACGTAGAGATAGACCAAGCGAAAACAAGCGAAGCCCCGTGCAGACTATATCCGTCATCTCATCCTCATCAGACGTCGCATGCACCACGGTGGAGTAGACACGGCAAGATGGTTTTGTCAAGTAAAAACGGCAAGAAGGACACGGCAATAACCACGCAATAAAAAACGAGCCGCACTGACGATACTTTTGCGGCCACATCGCTCGGCGCTTGCACCCTCTCCGTCGTCGAGAAAACCAGCATGGAAGTATGCTCGTACTAGGTGTGCTATAATATCACCCGTGTGATACGGTACTGGTTTTAGTGAAGGGCGTGTGTTATTTTATCACCCGGTGTGATACAGTACTAGTTTCAGTGTATGGTGCGTGCTATATTATCACACGTGTGGTACGGTACTATAGCTGATTTATTGTAGGGGTTGTGCTATCTTATCACCCGTGTGATACGGTACTAGTTTCAGTGTAGAGCGTGTATTGTAATTTTATCACACGTGTGATACAGTACTAGCATAGTATAGCACGCACATCGGTTTTGGTTTGCCGTGTGATCCTGCCTCGCGTTCGTTCTGGAGACTTCTTCACTTTCTGTCTCTCAGTCTGGTTTGAAACAACACTACACACTGTCGGATGGCAAGCATAATAGTGATAGGGTGTGTGCTATCTTATTACCCGTGTGTCACGGTGCTACAGTAGTTTTAGTGTAGGGGGTGTGTCTTCTTAACACACGTGTGATACGGTAAGGATCTCGGTCGGCGGGCACCTACTATTACGGGGGACCATAGTTAATAGGACCAAATATTGTTAGTAAAAATAGTTAAATATATAGGTTTTTATGTATGCCATAGGTCCTATTAACTATGGTCCCCCGTAATAGTCGAGCTCAGGCGCTCTCGGTCGAAAAAGCAAATACAACGATAAGGGTGGATGGCTTTTTTTTCGACCAAATATTTTCCCCCCCCCGCTAATGGGACTTCTTAACTGAGGAAGAAACCAACAAGGCATGCCTTATCGTGTGTGTGTTTTTACACTATTACGGTGGGCCACAGGTACCAAATATTGTCAGTAACAATATAGTCTTTCGTGTGTACCGCAGGTTCTATTTACTATGGCCCCCCCTAATGTAGGCCCACGCCATGGGATACTTAGCTCATCGGGTTAAGAGCGCATTTTTCTTGAAATCCAGATTTTGGGTGAGACATACCACTCCGAACGGGAACATAGTCCACATAGGGAGTGTAACAGGAACATCAAACGTAGCTTATATTACCGGTCAGTAAAATTGCAGGTGCTGCCCCCTACACTATCGTAGCCTGGATGAAAACCCCTCTAAGCCTTCAGAGCTGGCTGGACTTACCGGCGACCTTGCAGCGTCAACCGGTATCGAGTCGTCCACCTCCACCCCCCTCCATCGGCCGGCGGCAAAAAGCTTTACTAGATAACGACCACCGGGGTTGTAGCATGGCATCTGCGAAAACGGA
>JARUPZ010000948.1:0-26524 GCA_031213475.1 Nereocystis luetkeana | reverse complement strand
AAAGCTTCCGTGGAACTAATTGAAGCTTCCACGGAAGTATAGCGGAAGCTTTCATGGAAGCAGTGGAAAATTTCACGGAGATATCGGAATTTTCCATGGAATTCGGGAAAGCTTTCACGAGCTTCTACTCGAAAACTCAACAACGTACGATATGGGACCGGGTAAAGGGGAGGGGGCATCCGCGTTGCCTTTAGTGGCTTTGAACCACACGGAGTGTGGACTAACAAATCAACGTATTATGGGTGCACCGTTCGTTTTTCATGCGATTCCGCGACCGGCTTCGCGGATAGTTATATTCAGGGTGAACATAGAAGAAGCATCTAAAGTACGAATCGCTTTTTTTTATGGGAAGGCTTTTCCATGTTCAAGGAGTATCGCGCATTCATATATAAACGTTGGTAGTGCGCACCTACCTCTCGGGAAAATTAAAACGACTCACTGTAGAACGAAGTGAAAACTCCACAAAAACCCGAATCGTGCGCACATCCGCGTTTAGTTAGGTCAATCATTTACATATTAATATCGCCTACCATGGTATACGGTGCTAAGCATCCCACCGCAAATACGTGCTTCCTTCATGCCGGCGGCGAGCGCACTGTGCCGTGTAGCAGTACATCGAGCTTCAATACCTTGCTCGAGCGTTGCTGTGTCCAAGCGTTGTGATATATACCAGGTACTTAAATACTTGCCGATCCAGGAGCTGGGCCTGCCCTCGGGTAAACACGCCTGGAACCAGCTCATCATGAAGGTCAAGCCCAGTTACAACTGTGAAGAACAGTAACCATGTTTTGTTTGGAGAATTCCGCACGGAAACACTGCTGTGGGCTCATTTTTGCAGTGGTGAAACGGCGAAAGCGTGTTGACGACCAAACCTTTTCGGCGCCTTAGAAACCCAACCGATGCTGTTTCGTCAGAGTGAAAAAGTGCCAAGCGGCGACACATTGGCTTGGAAAATCTGGTGCGAAAGGCGTGATTCGTGTGCCACGAACGGACTCACATTCAGGCGCCAAATAGCCCTGTCGATCACCGCTTCCGCCTCTTCCTGGCGCCGCTTAAACAGCGTCGACATCAGAACCTGAGATACTTTGTTCCTGCTCTGGTAGATTTTGACTATTTGCACCAGATCGGCGACCGCATCGTGCACGTCCTCAATCATTTCGAATTCTGACTCTTTTTTGGCCGCATCACCGCCCTGCAGGAGACGCACGAGGGGGAGCAGAATACGCGAATATATATACGCGCTCAGTCGCGTTTTTTCTTGTGCAAACCAAACATCCCGCAAGATGCTATTAATAGTGCATAATATATGTACTGCGCGCACAACCCATCGCTTTGGGTAGTACAAAAAAAGCAGTCCCGTCCGATTCCTCGGACGCTGATCAAAGCCCAGTTTGGAGGGAGCTGCCAAACCACTGTAATACTCACGATCTGTAGATTACTATCAAAGCTATAAGCTATTAATTAATAGCTGTGTCTCAGACAGGTTTGAATATTGATTCGAAGGGGGAGGGAGGAATATCGAGGAAGAAGCCGGAGGAATGCGGCCGATGACCTGGGGATGGAACGTTGATGAGGAATAGGATACATTTAGCTAAGATGAAATTATGTGGGGAACGGAAATTGGGAAACGGCTGGCGGAGAAGCGTATGAGGGATATTATTGCTGATTTATGGAAGGATATTCGGTTTATATTGGAATGGCATGTACATTGTACGCTATATTGTCGGAAGGCAAGCATAACAATAATAGCAATAATATTTACATCGGTCGCTCAAACCGCCGCCGTTGTCACACGGGCCTGAACAAAACGTGGGGGTCTATCATTCCCTGCACGGTAGACCGTATTCGCTGCAGAAAAACCTCCCTTTCGAAAGTTGTTCAGGTCTTTAAGATTGCAAAGGACAGCAGTCGGTATCAAATGTTTGGAAGTCTCTTTCGACACGTCTTACTGTACGAAACGGTGCACCTACCTGCTTGCTCCCGGGGCTCTTCGCTCGAGAATCTCTCATTCTCACCCAGAACCTGACCCTGAGAGAACATGAAAGTGCCAGACGAGGGCCTACCTTTACCGCGGATGGCCTTAACCCTTTTAGAACCGCAGTCCTGTTGTGGGGACAAACCACTCAAATTCCAAGTACTTTGTCCCCAAAACGGGACTGCGGTTCTAAACAGAAATGTTTTTTTTTAGTTTTTTATTAAAAATCATTGTTCGACGATATTGATTGGGTAAATCCTCAGATGAGGAGCGACAGCAGCAGGCAATGCAGGCAGAAATGGTTTCGACAAAAAAATGCCACCCCCATCGTATCATATATAATATCATATCATGCGTCTTCCTTATATATATATATATACCTGGTATATTAATTTAGAACATTAATCAACGAGTTCGATGCTAAATAGAAAATTGGCGATGCCATATATATATATATATATATATATATATATCCCTCGTTGGGTCGTATTGATACCAGGGACTGCTGTGTTACAGCAGCAGCAGCAGCCACTATTACGGGGGACCATAGTTAATAGGACCAAATGTTGTTAGTAAAAATGGTTAAACCTATAGGTTTTAAAGCATAGTGTAGGTCCTATTAACTATGGTCCCCCGTAATACTAGCCTACCGACTCGTATGTCCATAGCATACAGTATAATAGATATATAATATTACGGGGGAACATAGTTAATAGGACCTATGGTATACATGAAAAACTATATATTTAACAATTTTTACTAACCATATTTGGTCGTATTAACTATGGTCCCCCGCAATAGCCATCTAGTTGTCTAGAGTCAATGCTCAGTAGACTGGAGTATGTTAAAGGTTTATGGCGCAGAACCTACTAGGTATGGCGATTGGCGTGTGTACCAGCTCGTAGCTGGTGTGTACGCCTAGACTCGATTGCCGATGGCCGGCAATACACAGTCAAAATGTTCGAGGCAAACACGTAGTCACTGTCAGGTGACTAGTACGTGAAGCTTCAACATAGAAGAGAAGAAGATGGTGTGGTGACCCCAAGCCACATTGTTGAATGATTGCTCAGCTGGAAGCTGATGATGATGAGCAGATGTAGAGCAAAAGTAGAGTGAGCTCAAAGGGGGGGGCGGTGCGCGTGTGCGCTCGCAGCTCGCAACAAAGGACGACCCTTGCACTTCGGTCAAACAAAAACAAAATGAGGGAATACCCTCGTATTCCGTTCAAAATAAAAACAACGAAGAGAACCCCCAGATTTACTGTAAAGAACAATATATCTTGGGGTACATATCCATGACCCCAGTGTAGCCTATGTTGTTCCTCCAACCAGAACTACATTGTAACAGTAAAACTATGCTACCGGTCTCGGAGGGATACTGAAGATATCCTTTCCATTATGCACCAATGATAGCACGTACTAAATGTGCTGTCTACCGTAGATCATGTACGTACGTACCACAACAACAGTAGATCCATGGCACTACTCGTCATTGGGACTTTATTCTGTGCGTACGGGTGCACAGCAGTATATGCGTAAAAAGACAGCAGCTGCTATCCTACTATACAGTATAACTCAGACTGGAAAACTGTCTGTTGTACATATAATGCGTAAATGTATACCAGATGATGTAAGTGTAACCGAGTAACGAATATGATGGTTACTGACAAGTAAGTATCATCTCTAATACCTCCTCCCGTTGAGCGTACACTTTCTTACTCTGCGTTACATGCTAAAACTTCTTAAAAAGAAACACACATGCAACATCAAGGAGTGATATTGTTTTGGGAACACTTACTTGTACATAATGTACCTGTATGATGGTTCCAAGGATATTCAGTTGTACATGATGTACCTACCGGATGAGATCCAAGGGGTGAATTCAACACATAAAAGGGCAATAAAATAACCGAACATAGAATCGTTCTGTTCTACGGTATATAATACTACTGCAACACCTGCTTGTATGAGGTGGGTGTGTATACCTAAACTACGTACGAGGGTTGCTACAGGAGTACCTGGTAGTCTTTATAAAGTGAAAATGGTTTGTCGATCCGCTACAATCACAGGAAAGAAAACACCTGGTCGAAAGTTCCTGCCGCCCCAAAAATAAACAAAGGAACAATGTGGACGATCACTGCAAGAAGTGGTTTACTGCTTGCTCAAAAGACTACCATATACAGTAAGTAGTACATTACCAGAGTTCCCTGCTGTATCCCCCAGGTGCGTCCCCGGGTAAAAAAGAAGATGCACACGATGATACATCCTGATGATGATGACACTCCAGCTTGTTGCGGTGGTAGTGTTCCATTCTCTGATGATGACGTTCCGGTCCCTGATGAGGAATCTTTTGTTAAATATTGTAGTTCTTGGTGAGGTGATCTCGTACGATACTACAACAACACCAACCAGAACTACATTGTAACAGTTCTCGAATTATAATCTCAACAGACTGCATGGTGCGGTCTCAACAGACTGCATGGTGCGATCTGTCGACGTACTGTCGGCACGGACACTGACTGATATGTGATGTGCTGGATGCTGGATGTCGACAGGTGGAAGTAACGGTTTCATGTGAAAAACACTACCTGGTACATGGTATGTAATAGCTCCTGCACACTCTAATATTATATTTTTATATATTATTGTAGAAGTAAGTGTTTTTTTTTTTGTCTGTCATTGCCATTGGATTTGCGGCAGGTCCTAGTCAGACGACGGTAAGTTGAAGCGTGCACTCGCGCGCAGCACGTTACGAGATTTTCCGTCGGACTGTTGAAATAAATGCGCAAAGTGTCTACTACTACCAGGTACTACAGTACTGCAGAAAGCATCGAGCCCGACGGGCAAACATCAGGAAACACATTGTTTTTCTGTCGTCGGCGGGTCGATCATTACACCGAACCGGCACCGTACGGTTCGTCTCGTTCGTGCAGAGTGTGCATCGTGCCGAGAGCTGACAAATAAATGATGGCATGCCCAACTTCTCCCTCTTTTCCGGCCTGAAAGCGCCTTTACAACAACACAGCACCTTTCAAGCTCGTATCCGGACTATTAGCGATATAACAGATGCACCCTGACAACCGAGTAAAGCTCAGGGATTGGTGTGTATCTATCTCTAATAATATGTACGGACTTGTCTAACAGCAATCCAAGTCGTTCGTATAGTCAGTACGCGTAAGATTCTCAATCTCCGCCAACGTAAAAAACGCAAACGTTTTTTGGTGGACGAGATGGAGGGATGTTGGTTGTAGTAGTCTTCATGAGCGTCACATGCAGTTCTGATTTGTCGTAGGATACTGCCGCGCTTTTGTTCAGGAGAAAGAAGAGTTCTTCACTTTTTGTCGTTTATTAGAACAACACTACACATTGTCGGATGGCAAGCATAATAATACTACTATTAATACTGTAGGATCATATGAGCATATCGTACGTCCATGTAATACTACTTACTGCTGTACTAGGTAGTACCAGTATGCTTTGCTTTGCTTCATTCAAACTCTGAGGGTATTCCGGGAAACGTCCTACGATCTCGTATACAATCAATCTGACCAGAATAACCACACCCACAACAACTTCCGCTCACGAATCAGTCAGTTCTACACATATTATGTTTAAACTCGTATACTATATATATATATAATATATATATATATATGATGCATGTTCTTAAACAAAAAACCGTTCAATAATATGGTAGATTCGAGTTCTCTGTCTACCCGTCGACAGCCACCACATCCAGTTAATACTGTACTCCGTAAGTCCAAGATAGTAGGCTAAATATTCGTCGTTATGACTATACCAGGCATTTAATAGTTAGTTGTGAATATACCACACCCAATACGGTCACCTCAAATCGCACACTACTACTACTACTACTACTACTACTACTACTACTACTACTACTACTACTACTACTACTACTACTACTACTACTACTACTACTACTACTACTACTACTACTACTACTACTACTACTACTACTACTACTACTACTACTACTACTACTACTACTACTACTACTACTACTACTACTACTACTACTACTACTACTACTACTACTATTACTACCACTACTACCACTACTACTACTACTACTACTACTACTACTACTACTACTACTACTACTACTACTACTACTACTACTACTACTACTACTACTACTACTACTACTACTACTACTACTACTACTACTACTACTACTACTACTACTACTACTACTACTACTACTACTACTACTACTACTACTACTACTACTACTACTACTACTACTACTACTACTACTACTACTACTACTACTACTACTACTACTACTACTACCACTACTACTACTACTACTACTACTACTACTACTACTACTACTACTACTACTACTACTACTACTACTACTACTACTACTACTACTACTACTACTACTACTACTACTACTACTACTACTACTACTACTACTACTACTACTACTACTACCACTACCACTACCACTACTACCACTACTACTACCACTACTACCACTACTACTACTACCACTACTACTACTACCACTACTACTACTACTACTACTACTACTACTACTACTACTACTACTACTACTACTACTACTACTACTACCACTACTACTACTACTACTACTACTACTACTACTACTACTACTACTACTACTACTACTACTACTACTACTACTACTACTACTACTACTACTACTACTACTACTACTACTACTACTACTACTACTACTACTACTACTACTACTACTACTACTACTACTACTACTACTACTACTACTACTACTACTACTACTACTACTACTACTACTACTACTACTACTACTACTACTACTACTACTACTACTACTACTACTACTACTACTACTACTACTACTACTACTACTACTACTACTACTACTACTACTACTACTACTACTACTACTACTACTACTACTACTACTACTACTACTACTACTACTACTACTACTACTACTACTACTACTACTACTACTACTACTACTACTACTACTACTACTACTACTACTACTACTACTACTACTACTACTACTACTACTACTGCTGTCTGTACGTGAGCTCCATAAATGAGTTTTCCCGGGCAACAAGAGCGAGGCCAAGCGCGCACGGTGATTGATTCAAGCCCACGAAACGCTCCAAATGTTTCGATAGGACTCGTGCGAGATGTGTTGGGAGCAGTCACAACATTGGAGGCAATCTCTTTGACACACACTCTTAATATTATTTTTATTTATCTTGCCATCCGACAATTTGCAGCATGATCTTCAACATGGATCACTCATAACTTTCCCGAAAGAAGAAAACCTCGGAAAAAAAAGGAAACCACTATAATACCCCTCCCTGATGTAACAGGTGCGTACACACATATTGCACCATGTATATTTCTCCCATTGGCAGGTCATTCATCAGTTCGTGAGTCGTGGCAAAAGGTCCTTGAATCTGAACGCCTCAGCAACCTAGACTTACTTACTTGATCCAAGCTTGATCTACAGATAATATTAAATGCAGATAAAGCTGCACCCATTTTTTTTATTAATAGCAATACTTGGAAATAGCAGGAGTAGTAGGTGGCGCTTTTGGGCCGTAGGACCACCTGGTACGTACCTGGTACGCACCTACCTGGTAGATACATACATGGGTATGTATATATATGCTGAAATAATACGTTCGTTTCGCGCCCGCAGTTCAGCAGTAGTAAAGGCCCCCTGTATTACGAAACAGGAAAGCTGGTCCAGGCTGTATTTCTTGTTTGAGGATGGGTGCTTTCGACAGTACATCAGCGTCAGTCTAACGACTCCCAAATTTCTTGTTTTCCTGTAATCTCCGCCTGCCTCTCTCATTGCTCGTTTTCTTGTGTATGCATACACAACTACTACTATTTAATACTACTGCTGTAGTTACTGCAGTATTTGTGCCCTTTCTCGTAAAAAACCCTAACTAAGGATGGCACATTGTATAACCATGTTGCCGACCCGCACCACCTCACCTTGCCGAGCACCCTTTCCGCGCGCTGAAGCAGCCTGATGATCGACCGGCACTGCTTTAATCTTGTGTCCGCACCCTCGGCATTGCTCCGACTGTCCGCCACAAGATTCACCAGAATCGACACCAGTGCTATCGCCTCGCCAACGCCGGGGATCTGGGACCTCTCCGCCAGCTCGCGTGCCGCTTCCATTACGGCCTCATAAATGCCTCCTCCTCCCCCTCCTCCTTCTCCTCCTCCTCCTCCTTCTCCTCCTCCTCCTCCTCGTCCTTCATCTCTCGTCGACACTGGCAACGGCGCTGGTGACGGTGCCGGGGCTGGTGGTGCTGATGGTGCTGCTGTTGCTGATGGTTGTGGTGGTGGTGGTGGTGGTGGTGCTGTTGGTGATGGCAGTGATGGTGGTGGTGGTGGGGCTGTGCGTGCTGCTGTTGTTGTTGCTTTCTGGCGTGTGCCCACCATGGAGGTGTCGACTGGGGCCCCGGCACCCTTATGACCATGCCCCTCCACAGGTGGGGTGCCCCGAAACTTGCCTCCTTCCTCTGCCGAGACGCTCGCGGTGGGGGGCATAGCCGCCGCCGCCGCCGCTGCTGCTGCTGCTGCTGCTGCTGCTGCTGCGTTTTGTTGATTTCGCGCCCTTTTGTTTCCATCGCTCTTTTTAACTGCACTTTCTCTTCTGCTGCTGCTGCTGCTGCTGCTGCTGCTGCTGCTGCTGCTGCTGCTGCTGCTGCTGCTGCTGCTGCTGATGTTGCTGTGAGGCGATGGCGCCCCGCCCGGATATTTGGCCCGGCCGCGAGAAGCACGTGGCGTCGAGGCAGCAGCTGCAACGGGCAGATGAGCGGTGAGCCCGTCTCCCAGTACTATTTCTGTGAGAGTAGAGCCACTGTCAACTGCGATGCAAAATTTCCTTGCCAAGATTGCCAGACGCCACACCAAGACTAGCACAAAAAGAGACAAAATCCCATAAAACCCTATCGACCATAAGGTCATAAAAGAGCCCCCCTCATCCGTCAGGTCTGTGGAGAGAGCCGCGGAAGAGTCATCCATCGTCGTAATAAGGTCACCATCACGATATAGGGGAAAACCATCATAATCAGACATCAGCCCTGGGGAGAGAGGCAGAGCAGTTGTCCACGGGTGACCAGTACGTAGCTGATTAGGGATGTCCGACAGTATCAGACGTACGCAACCTATGTGGGCTTTATAAACCTAACAATAACTGGCATACGTGGTAGGTCATAGAGCGTAGCACGTACCAGGTAGCAGGTACTGGTGCTGCTGTAGTACCGTACTACGCAACAACGGATGCGACGTTTGAAAAAACCATTGCGCGTCCATCTTCCCCTTCTTCCCAAAACAATTTTCCAGCTAAATTTCTTCGCATTTCTTTCTTTTCCTCCGTTTTTCCTTGAAGCTTCCTTCTTCCTGTCTCTCGTTCGCCCGTTCGTTCTTTCGTTCTTTCGTTCGCTCGTTATTATTGTTCGTTCTTTTTTTACCGGTAATCTGTGCTACTGAACACGACGCCCACAAAAAAAAACACCCAGCGTGACACTGTGTGTGTGTGGAGGCTCAGCAGTTCAATGCGAGTCGATGAGGCGGGAGAAAACGCTGCATGAACTCTTGTCGCGGTCAAAACGAAGGTACGCACCGCACGTTATTATTCGTGGGGAGGGAAGGGGGGAGGGGGTGCTCGCGTTCTATATTCCCCCGGAACTGAGCAATCAAAGGGAGGGAGGGAGGGAGCTGGGCAAAGTATACACGACGCAAAGTGACTGCTGTAACAACAGATGGGATAATAGGCAGAAGAAAAACAACGGTTGGTTGGTTGGTTGTGTTTTCGCAGCAGACAGACGTTGTTTTTTTCTTTTCTTCAACACATACATCTAATCTGCGAGCGCATTGTGTACGTACGTATATATATATATTCGCCCTTCTTTCTCCGACTCCCTCCTTATTATTGTAGCCTCGTAGGTCAGACTCGGGGTCATATACGTAGCAGGCCCTTCTCCCCCCCCCCCACTTTTCGTACGGCACGCCCCTGGCATTCTTATCTCAAGAAGGTTTCAGCACGATCTTCCCTCTTGGATTTGCGTCGAACTGCGCTTACCCACGCTGGGCGCTCTGCGCAATTGGTGTCTCGCTCGCTATATATACATATATATATATGCATATATATAATATGTATGTATATTCCGTACGGAGAATCGATTCCGCGATATCGACGCTCGCAATAATAGTAGTATTAATAGTAGCCCTCGAGGCTATCTATGAGCTATGAGTCTAGTACTCCCGCCATATTATTACAGCAGCTAAGCTGTCTGTGTCATAGGCCATAGATTCGAAGTTTGCCCGTTTAGGACTTACTTGTAGGACTGCACTCTCACTCATTCCCATTGTGGAGACAAAACACTTAAAATGATATTCGGAACTATAGGTTTCTGTACCAAATATATATATATATATATATATATGTCAGGAGACAGCACTTGCACCCCTTGACAGACAGCAATAATTTTGCCTTGACATGCCTTAACCGGCACCAAGTTACGATGTTTTAGTGTCGAATAGCCGGCCCTAAACCCTTGACAGCGCACGTTTTGCCTTGCTTGACATGTCTCCTGGCATATTTGCTGCACACCAGTCAGTGCACTATTAATAGTAAAACCGGGGGGGGGGGCATCGATATTACTGCGGCGTAGCGACGTACATGGGTTGGGAGGTTCTGTTTTTTTTTTTATCATGGGGCTTTTGGTGCGACAGGCGCGGGTACTGGCAAGTCGGCTTTTGAATTTCACCGCCGGGGAATTACGGGGAAGTTGGGTCGTGTCTTCCCCGCCCTACTCCACCACTCTACGTAGTAATGGGTTATCTATCATGAAAAGCCCCATCCATGTCTACCAGGTACCAGGCACCCGGTATATATTACGGGGAACCATAGTAAATAGGGCCTACGATAGACACAAAAACCTACCTGGTATACATTTACGTATTGTTACTATTAATAGCTCTAATAGGTCCTATTCACCATGTTTTTTTTTTTTTTTTTTTTTTTTTTTTTTTTTCCATCCCATTCATTATCTTCGCACATCTTCTTCTCTCTCTCCTTCCAACTCGTAACTCAGATCCGGGGTCACATAGCAGGCTCTTCTCCCCCCTTCCCGCTACGGTACGTGCCTTCATTTTTTATCGCGAGAAGATTTCAGCCTTTTCTTCCCTCGTCGACTCGCATCGAATTGTGCCTACCCACGCTGCAAGGCGCTCTCAACAATTGAATCCTTTTTTTTTTATTTTTGCAAATAAAGTCAAAGTCCGACCCTCCTAGGGCTCGAACCCAGGACTCAAACAAGTAGAATTCGAGGTTAACCACTTGAACCACCGGGGCGACCGATGTATGTATGTATGGTCCCCCGTAACAGTATGATACACTAAGTCTTGCAACAACATATTCGCCTGATTGAGAGCGTAGTATCTGATTGAGAGCGAGATTGCGCGATACGCTGTAGCCGGACTACCGCTGAGAGGTGGAGCTTGCTGTGTAGCTTGAATTGAAGGGCTAGCCCGTAGCTTCAAGCCGCTACCCTGGTCATCGTGTGGGAGTCTCTCGTTGTGGAGCTACAGCCGGGAGCAGAAGCTACAGTAGAGTCCACCGCCCAAGGCGAAACAGTTTGAGGCAGGAATAAATAGCCAATCTGGGGAAATCTAGCAACTTGTCTAGCTCCTAGCTGCAGCATCCGATGACGATGACACGCATATTCATATTATATATGCTCGCGACGCTGCTGACGAGACCTTCAATTTGCGCCGCTTCTTGGAATAGTCCGTCCCCTACTTACCAAGAAATGGCAAGATATTAGAGGCGTCTGGACCCGAAATTTCAATTTATTTGGCTCTCGCTCTCAATTAGATACTTCGCTCTCAATCAGGCGAATATGTTGTTTTGTGCATGCGGGGCATCACAACCATTCACCTGCTTGGTGCATATATGTGGGCAAGTTTGACTGCGACAGTTTGTTGTACTACAGCTGCTGCAGCAGTAGGTGGGACCTGCCGTTTTTGCACATATTACTTTGCGAGCGCTTCGAAAGTGGTTTTGTTTTGCCTTGTTCGCGGGAATGAATGTTGTTCGTTCTCCTTCTCGTACGATCATCTCCCTGTCCTTGTCCTTTTCCTTTTCCTTTTCCCTCTTTCTTTTTCTTGTTTCTTTTCCCTTTTTCCTCTTTCCTCGTCTTCTTTTCCCTTTTTCCTTTTCCTTGTTCCCTTTTTCCTGCCCGTAATGGAAGGGGGGCGATGTTCATTACGGAGTGGGTCGCACTATCAATGTGAGTAAGAAGAGAATGGCCGACCATGTGCCAAGGTTCCAGGGAATTGCATTGGGAACCCATGCTATCTATGCTGCTGCGTCTCCTCCTCGTCCTATTATTATTATTATTATTATTATTATTATTATTATTATTATTATTATTATTATTATTATTATTATTATTATTATTATTATTATTATTATTTTATTTCTTCTACTATATATCGATCTATGTTTTGTTTCCGGCAACATTTTTTGCTTGATGCCTGTGTGTGTCCTGCTTGGTGACAACGTCGGATGATACTCCTGCAGCAAGCTGCGAAGGCTGACCCTGGCAGTCGTTAGACTGACCGAGCAGACACGTTGTGTCGAGGATCCTTGAAGGCAACATAATCTTAGTACTGTAGGATGAGCCGTGATCATAAGTTCAGATGCGACAGACAGAGATTGACACGAGGGTACGAGGGAGTGCAACCACTCTATTTTCTTCAACCTTGATGGTTTCTTGCAACAACGCTTTCAACGACTTGTCGCTGGAACTCGTAGACTCCAATAACCGTAGGAGGGTCTTCCGAATATCCCTTTGCTCATGATATGGTGCAATTCTTTTAACCGCAAGTTACGAAACATTGACTCAATAGGCTATGTACTGATCGTTTCTTAACACCCCCCCTCAATGCAAGTTGTAACGTGAGACTTGAGAATTCATCAGATGATCTAATACTTGACTCCACGGAAAGTCATGCCAATCATGTATCCTATTCGACCCTGAAAACAAACAAATGTTAGTGCGCAGTGGAAAGTCGTTCGAACTTCCCGTTGTATATCCTCTTGCAGTGCTGGCTTGTCAAAAACTACAGTAAAATGTCAACCAATACATATCATATCACATACCTGGTAACACATATCTGTTTTGAAGGGAGGGTGTTATTATCTCATGCTTCATTGAATAGCTCACAGCTCGTGGTACTGTTTCCTCGCCAGCTGGATCAAACAAAAATCAACTAACCCCCCTGCTCGCGCGAGCTCACCAAGTAAAAGAACACCAATAAACGTCTTACCCTTCGTAGTATGAAATAGCTTTTGATTTTGCAGAGCTTTCAAGTTTAGTTCCCTAACTCATTGACTAGCTTGAGGAGGTAGCGGTGCGTGTGCTTCCTGCAGTACTTGGTGCCAAAGTCACCAAGTTGATCCCCTGCCTTCACGAAGTGGATGGCGATTCTGCCCTCCATGACTAGCTCCTGGACGAAAAAGTACCGCAGGGCCACTTTTTTGACTTGCAAGCTGTGGGTCCGATTGCCGGTGACCTGCAAAACGGAAGTAATGTCGTTGTACAGCGGTACGTGGTCGGCGTGAGTGCCGAACCCCAGCTCCTTTATCATGTCCTAGCCGAACACCGCCTCCTTCACCGCTAGCGCTGCGGCCACGAGCTCTGCTTCCGTCGTGCACTGCGCTGTCAATACCTGTAGCCCTACCCTAAGCCCACAGAGCAATCGAAAGGAAGACGACGTACAAATACATCGATTTGCCGTCATCCCAATTGCTCCAGTTCGCAATAAAAATGTCGTCAACTTGAAAGCCTGTTAATTTAGCCTTTCGGCAAGGACAGTTACGTGCCGATTCGGGCTTTGGGCCTATTGTGATTTATTTAGACATTCCCTTCTGGGCCTGTATGCGGCGGGTTTTTGTGTGGTGGGCTCAAGAGCTCACTGCTCTTGCTCTTCTTTCCTTTCCCTCGTGTGGGATACTCCTGTGGAAGACCGATACAGTCATCTGGGACTTGAAACCAATCTCGCCTGGGAATAACGAGCACCCCAGAGTCTTGGCAACCAGCCTCATGGGGATGAAGTGGAAGATTTACGGGTAACCGTATAGGAGCGAGGCAATGCTCTAGAAGAGTTGAGGAAGGAAACCGTAGTGCGCGGAAGAGCGCCGCAAAACAACCCATGAAGAAGAGGTGCTCGATATGATAGCGGGACTTTCGAACACGCAGAAGGGGTCGAATGGAAAGCGACAGCCTACTACCACCGGTGCAGCAGGGAGCGAGGTCGTATAATCACAATCGCCGGACAATCTCGAAGGCGGCGAAGGTAGCAGGGAGTGTGACCCCGTATGTAAGCTGTCCTCTAAGACGAAACGATGCCTTTCTTGAAAGGACAGGATACATGTTGAGTCTCTCGGAACAAATGCGAGTCTATTCAAGACTCTGCATTTTTGAGACAGTCCACCAAAGCAACCCCTACATCGATGTCGGAGCTGATGAGAGCAGCATATAGTCCCTGATGGCCCTGGGAGTGACGGCGGCGATGCACGAAAGGCAACTCATGGCCCGAGTGTTGCAGTCTCAAGCTCTGAAATCTGACGTCGACGAGGCCATATTTCCCCGAAGCATAGCGCCAAGCAAATACTGGCAGAAGACTGTGGACTATTACGGGGGACCATAGTTAATAGGACCAAATATTGTTAGTAAAAATGGTTAAATATATAGGTTTTTATGTACACCATAGGTCCTATTAACTATGGTCCCCCGTAATAGTACGATACAAAGACAAACCGACAGAAGGGCGTCTGTATGCGGCAGCTCCACAATTTCAAAATCGGAAAACAAGACGAACCGGTGGCGAAACTGTACGAAGCAAAGGACCTACGAGAAACTCTCAACCACGCGGGAATGAGTGTTGATGACGACACTCTGTACTCATGCTTACCTGTACTGTCTCCGTTGAGTATGCACGGGAAATTTAGGATTTGAATCTCGGACGGTGGTCCGTTGCTCGTAATCACCAGCAGGTCACCGAATCCTTCGCCTTGCCGGTTCCAGCGGTTCGCTGTGTTGCCGTCCCCCCTTGCTGTCTCTTTTTCCGGACCGACCCCGACGGCGCCCACGCCCGCCTTGTCCACCCCGGTCACGCCCTTCACTGTTGACGAGAGCAAGGGGATTCGACGAGCCTTTTGGCTAGCAAAAATATGGCAGAATTATCTGAAACTGACTGCGTACATGTTTGAGGGTCTTTCTTCGGCCATAACCTTGCAGCTTGCCATACCGTACTGCGCCAGCAAGTGCTTGGTCTAGTTCTCCTGGGTGATGGTCACCATCCCCTCCTATCGGTCACGGGTATCACCCCTGTCCGAGCACTAGCGACACGTCATAAAAGCCCGTCATCAAGAAACGGCTCATGAGCTTGTGCTTGAATCGCACTGAGCACCGTGAACTTTTGTCCGAGGAGTAGAACGTCGTCGACGTGCGAAATTAAAATAACGATGCTGACGTCCTCAGATTAGGTCTAGACGTAACTTTTTGACTTGAATCTTTGAAGTCGATCGTCACCAGGTACTTTTGTCGGTAGTGTTCCACCAGTTGTCTGGGTCGTGGCGCTTTGGTACATACCGTACAGTCTCTTGATAAGTCTCATTACCAGTGCAAATGATTTTGTCGCGGAATTCCTTGATCCCGCTTCTACTTTGACGGCCACTTCCATCGGCGTTCAGAATGGCAGTTCTGAAGTCGAGCTGCGAGCACTCCATGATGTGCTCCCTCGCTATCGTCGGCACCATGCGGATGCTCTGGAGCCTAGATTCAAGGGGGAACGTGCTTCGCCAATCAACACCAGGCAGTTGCCCCACCCCAGAGCAACAACGCGCCCTTCGTACGAGTCATCGGCTTTGACGTTGTGTCCAGTGGGGACCGAGGTCACCGGCAAGAGGGCGTATACGTTCTTATTTTTCAGGATTGCCGCTTCCTTATCTAAGGCCGCCTACCACTGCACCTTGGCTGGTAGAGGCATGACTCATCTGAAGGTTGTTCGATTTTTTCTCGTTTTTTCTCCACCGGACATCTTTTTAGATTGGTTGAGGCGTAGGCGTGCCCCACGGTAGAGTCTGCTCCGTACGTCTCGTGAGCTATTTCCGGCAGAATCACCTTCGTGAAAGACCCTCAGGCCTCGGAGCTCAGACAATGCAGGAGAGGTGGCGATCGCCGCTAGGCGAGTAGATTCATCAATAATACCGCTTTTCGTACCCAGTACGTTCGGCATGCCATGTATTTCTCTGTCGTGCGTGGTCACAGATCTGGTATCTGTCTAGGATTGAGAAATCAGCACGGACACTGCGTGGACTGGATTTCGATGGGTGGAAATAGTGGTTTAGTTTCACACGTGCACACATACCCTCGGCAAGCTTGCACCACACCCCTGTCCAATAGAATAAGTCCCGCCAACGCCTGAAGGAAATAATCAACACGCTAGCGTGGCAACAACTCTTGCCTAGAACCGTAGCTTCTGGATAGCCTTGCACGGAGTGTGATAATCTTGTCACCACACATGGCGATGAGTCGAAGTGCGAGTCTCGAGGAGAAGAGTGCGTGTGACATCGCCACCAGAGCGAGGATTGTTGACTCTTTGAATAGAAAGCTGAAGGAGGCCACGTCGACAGCCATCGAAAGCCTGACGACATTAGCAGCAGCAGTACCACCAGCAGGGGAAGGAAGCCCGAGCAGGCACCCCGCCTGCGTTGAACCAACAACGCAACCATGTCGGCAAGTCGTTGATGGACAGAAAGAGAATGATACAAACCGGCAGTACCTTTGGGTGGAACGACAGGCTGCGAAGAAGAGAGCCGAAGTGGATTAATCGTACCAGAGGTACGACGCCACGATGATCGTAGGGAAGGAGGAGACGTAACCGCAAGAGACGCAGGCACAAAACATAATGTGTGAGGAATAAGACAATAAGGTGGGGATCGCGTAGTTGAAGCTTCGTCGCGGGATAACCGGTTTCTTCGTCGCGGGATAACCGGTTTCTCCTCCTCCATTACTCGGCGTGCTCCGCGGGGTGCCCATAGTGGGGATAGGCGTGAAGAGTGGACAACAACACTCATGCCACCAACAGCAGCCATCGCCGCCGTCGTCACGGTCACCGCTGCCGCCGTCGCCGTCACCGTGACCACCGTCGTCATCGCTTCAACCACCGCCCGAAGATGAGAACAGCGAGGAGCATATATCGAGGAAGTTCAGAGAAGGTTCTGCCTGTTGTACGGCTGGAGTATAGCGCGAGGGTGGGGTATGAGGCGCCGCCCCTCGCGAAGGGGGAGGAGGAGAGAGAGGAGGAGGAGGAACAGCAGGAGTAGCTGTAGAGGTAGCCGCCCCAGCAACAACACGGAGGTCTCAGTGATGAGCAGCGGGGCCGGGCTCAAAACGAGGTAATCTAGGGGGCATCACCTTTAGACGCAGTATCAGTGGCAACAACAGGAGAAGGAGCAACCGGAGCAGGATTTAGCAGGAGCAGGAGAACGAGCAGGAGTAACGGGGACACGAGCACGAGAAGAATTATCTACAACGAGGTTGTGCCGTCAACTTGGACAACGGTGGCGTCGGAGTGACGCTTTTATTTCGCCTTGTTTGGTCCAGATTGAAGTTTACCGACTTGAGCAGTGCTTTCGCGGTACGTTGGATACGGGTTCAACCCGAGAGGGATTTTCCGCGATAGTATTGTGTATACTTCGAAGTATATTATTTGCGGTGACGTGTAGCACAATGTCATGGAGAAAGTTGGTGCGATCAAGTTGTCGTATTACATAACACCACTACAAACAACCTGGGACATTCAGCAGTAACATGCTGGCTGTCGCATATGTGTACGAACCGCTTTTCTCTGAATATCAAGCTGGACGACACAGCATTGATACACTGGGTAACGCCTACCGGGTATATATATGTGTGAATCTCTTTCCCCCAGTCCACAACCTAGGTAAAATATTGATGCTACGCTGGTCTTCCTTCTCCTACATGTTCAACTGAAAGGCGTGCAGACATGGTCTGTCTTTGTTTCGCATAAAAAATTATCTAATCGCAGAGCAGCGAGGTTGAGTGTTACCCAGGTATATATTCTGCTTGTAAGAATGTCCCACTTCCAAATGGCTTAATAATGCGAACGGGCTCGAGGGTGGGTGGCCTTTCCGCAAATAATCACTCGAGGACCTCTAACAATCTGGGAGAAGGGATCTTTAGGTTGGTAGGCTGTTCGGATGTTTTAGTTCCTGTTGGGATCAAGGTACGGGCGAAGACCCAACCCAACCCCTGACTCTAACTCTAACCCTGACCCCAAACCGCAGCCAAAACGGGCCAAAACTCGCCATAAACGCGGCTACGCCGAGTTTGGATCGAACCAGACCACGTTACACTTTTTTCAAGTAAAACACATCCCTAAAGATCCCTTCTCCCAGACTGCTAAACCTACTCGGAGGATCAGAAACGCGCAAAGAACCGTCGTTGCTGTATACCCCGGCCGGAAGAAGAATGCGCGAAATATATCCCAGATTTCTCACCGATGTCTGCACACGAGTGCTTGCACGCATATTCGCGCGCACTTTGGACCACGAGCGGTGGTTTCAACTCCAACCGAAACCTGTTGCGTACAGGATCCGATCAAGGACAAAATATAGAGCGTGTGAATCTTAAGCGCTGGCCGTGAATAACGATAGCCGATTAAGAGTCTTGCCTGGCTGTGACGTCCGTGGAGTTGGACACACTCGGCGAAGATTAAGACGCATTTGACGCGTGCTACGATATTTTAGGGGTAGCACCTACTTTTTCTGAGGCTCCTCATTTATTTGAGGAGCTCTGTACCACACCCGACAACCGGCCTTAAGGAAACGCGCAATCTGACCTCAATACAAATCATCCCATGGGCCATGTAGATGCATGCTACGGTAGAGGTACCATTTTTTGGGCGAACTTTCACTGGGACTGATATACATGATCCTCAACTAACTGAGGAACTACTATTAATAACCACTATATTTATTGTCAGTTTAGCTCGCTAAATTTGTTGAGCAACACTTTCGATGGTCCGAGCTTTTAAGCGTCCATTGTTTTTTTCGTCAACTTGTTTTTTTGGGATAGATATAGAGTTCCTCAAGTTAGATGAGGCCCACAAATAAGTAGGTGTTACGAGTACCGCTACCGTTGCACACGTTTCGATATATAGTTAATAGTAGTGAGGAGTACAGTGAAATGCACACCATCCATTGTATGGAGCTGAGCTGCAATGGTTGAGGATCCCCGCGAATCGTAAACGGTTGAGCTCCAAAGCGTAACGCCCCTACCCCCGCAGCATGGCTCATCTGAACCATGGAGGGGATGCATATTAAGGCTTCCCGAGTGTGTGTTGGAAAATCCTGCTATTATTCGAGCGGAGGGTTCGGTTCCCGCCGGTGTTCGCCATAGTTTGTTCAAGCCGTCGACTTGAAACTCATTGCGATCAGTCTCCCATGCGGCGGGGCTCCCCTTGCTGTAGCAGAGTATGGTGTGGGGCCGTGCGCTGTGGATACCGCGCTCCAACGCACGCAAACGGGAAGGTGTTCATATTTACGTAAAAAAAATGAAACGGAAAACAATGCGTGAGTTTGCAGCACAGCAAGCTGAACTCATGCTCAGCCTTCCTGACACGGTATATGATGTCTTCGCGAGGAAGTGAATCCTCCACAGCACATCCGCCCCCGTGAACTCAGCAGGAGCCCGGGGCCAGGATATTTGTAGCATCCGGCTAAGTGGATGGACGCAGACCAACACAAAGAGACAAACAGAGGTGCCCTTATATTCGCCATTCGACGGTGGCGTTCTCAGTGGTGGTTACTGCTATTATTATTGCGACTTGCGTAAGAATCTGCATGCCTACGCATCTGTACTAAACCCGTAGATAATATATATACCAGAGGATAGTCCCCAGACTTCACAGCCCCCCCCCCCCCCCCAAGTAAACCACAGGCCTGGAAGGACTTGGGGTAACTTCATACATGATTATATAGCACTACTTGCTAGATCACTCAGTCAGCGCTGACTGAGTGGTCTACGGGTCGTTCTTATCGGAGACCTTTCTCCCGATAATTTCCACTTTTTTTCGAGCAAATTTTTCAATCTTACCAGATTTTTCTGTTATATGGTTTCTAAGTATACACCTGGTCCTCAACAAAGGGTGTGTCGTGAGTTCAAATATCGCCGACTTCACTCAGTCAGCGCTGAGAGAGTGGTTTAGCATATAGTGCTACGAATAATCACCAAAGGATGTGTCGTGAGGTCAAAAAATCTCGTCGAATTCGTAAATTGCTCTTTCCGAGCGTGCGTGCTGGAGACAATTCGAACGCTTATGATAGTGCGCCTCTAGACATTAGTAGCGAGGCAAGGGGAGGGCCCCAGAGATCACTGTTGTTACTAAGTCGATGAGATTCCATAAACTTTAAAACATACCGGTATCTTTTGTTGAATACATATAGCACTACCTGCTAGAACACTCAGTCAGCGGGTTGACTGAGTGGTCTAGCAGGTAGTTAGTGCTATATAATCAACAAAATAAAATACGACAGAGACAAGGCACGCATCGGCGCAGAAACACGAGAGAATGAGAGACGTTGAATGTCCGGCGGGTTTGTTTGCGATTCTCCGGCATTTTCGGGGGGGGGGGGGGGGGGGTGTACTCGATATCCCCCCCTTAGAATCTTCAGGGGGGGGGGGGGGGCAGGTTTGCATCAATATACACGCTGTCATGGTTACGGTTGTGAAAAAATCCTTTCTTGTGCAGCAGTTCTCACACATACATCATACATAGATAGTGAACGCCCGGGCTTTACGCGGCGGAAAATTACACCTCAGAAATAGTGGTGTCTACCCGGTAGACGGTTACGTTATATCTTCTTCTCGGACTTCGTCTGTATCTTTTGAATGCCCAGTAATTCAGCGAGCCACTAGGGGGGCAATACTTTTACTTTTTTGGATCCATCACGGGATGTGAGGGTTAAAATTGGCCTGCAAGTGTACTGGGCAAGAGGCTGCGTCGGCAGATCACAACAATAGATTTTCCCATCTGAATGCTCTACTGCTGTGGCTACTGTGGCTACTGTGGCTGCTGTGACTACCGTGACTACTGCTGTGACTACTGTGACTACTCGAGTACAGTGCTCTTACAATTATACCAGGTGTCTGTGTTTGATTGTGTCTGAAGAGCTACTATTACGGGGAACCATAGTTAATAGGACCAAATATTGTTAGTAAAAATAACGAAATATATAGGTTTTTGTCTGTACCGTATGTCCTATTTAATATGGTCCCCCTTAATAACACATGTGTGTCGTGAACCGCCTAAAACTTAGATCGAGCCTTCTGTTTTGGGGCCCGCTCGCGTGCGGATTGGATCAGAGTGTGCTCCCGTGGCGACCGAAGCCATGCGCCGGCCCAAGAGGGGGGCATTGCTCAACAGAACAATAATCCCAGCTGGGCGCTCCCGCATAATATATATATAGTAGTCTATTGATCATGGTTTTCTTTTATCCACGGTATTACAGTTGACACATTGATACAGTGGTTATAGAGCTACTCTCCTGCAGTACGTAGAGGACAACGTACGGGGCACCATTGACGTGACTGACTTGCCTCAAGCCGGCTCACAGCCCGCTGAGGAAGTAAGTAATGCCCGTCGCTTGACGTGTGATGCCTGACGCGTGGAAAGTATCACATGTTCTGCGTCTTCTATCGGGGTTAGGGCAGGCCGGGAGGTGCTCACTTACGGCGTCGGCCAAGAGACGTTGGGACAAGGTGGGCCTGGGTTTCGCCATGGACTTGCTTCGTCACGGAATCGAAATAGTCCGGTGTCAAGTAATTTCTTACTGCCGGCACTAAATGCGCGCGACCTCTCCAGGCTGGTGCTTGTGTGGAGACCGCCCGCATCTTGGAGGTACTGCAAGCGAGGCGTAGATCGAGAACCTTCCTTATCACGTCGACATATGTTAGAACGGTATGCCCCGAATATTGGGTCGCTGCATTTTGTTCCGACCTAGGCGGCAAGGAACAATTATCGCTGCCGAATTGACGCGTCCATCGCTCTAGCGTGATTTCTACTCCAATGTTTCCCCGCGCGTTACATCGGACGTGGATAAGCCACGCCCGCCTCCCCCCTCCCCACCAGCGACACTACATTACGTCCCTCCCCGAAGAGGAAAATACGGTATGTAATCGCTTCCCCTCCCGGCCCCCTTCGACACATCGATCGCTACAAAAGGCTACAGAGCGAGACCACTGGGCCAACCTAACAGCAAGGACCGAACTCGAGCGATCGCCAACCTCCAGCAAGCGCCACGGGAAGCGCCGCGAATGTCAACAGTGGGCGCTTCCACCGACCGAACAAGGTCCGCAGAGGCCGAAATATATTGCCGCCACGTTCTCCCGTTTTTGGGACGCGCGTGGCAGGACATGGTGCTCACGCGGGTGGCACGGGGAACCGCCGCCGGAGACCGCGCCGTAGCCGTTCCGGCCACCGCTGCGGCTAGAGCGGACGTGCTCCGCCTGAAGCGGCGGGGGGAGCTCGCGAGAGAGGTAACATTTCTGCGCTGCACTGGTGTCATGTGTATGCTGTGTTCATGACCGAGCTCGTCTCATTGTCGTGGTGCCGTGACCGCACGCGGGCCACGAAGACTGCGTCGGTACCCGAGCCCCCCTCCCCCCGCGTGCGTTACGCGCGACTTGAAAGACAGAGCGGTTGTACGAAGCGAAGGTCGTTTTCGTGTCGCTCGCCGTGTCTATTTTCCGCTGTTACGGGGGACCATAGTTAATAGGACCTACGGTGCGCACATAAACCTATATATTCCCCTTCTTTTGCTAACAATGTTCGGTCCTATTTACTATGGTCCGCCCGGAATAGAAAGCGGATATTGTATTCCGGGGCATATTGGTATCGTAGCAACATGTCATAGCTTATCTTTACTCGTACATCTGTGGTGATCCTGATGTGTTAGTCTGCTCGTTGTGAGGACGTCACTGGGGGCGGACCACGAATATGGCGGCAGCAACCCCTCCCCCCCCCCCCCCCCGCCCCCCCCCCCCCCCCCCCGCTCGCGTCTGGTACACGTGTGTTGAAAGCCAAATCGGTGGCATCAAAACGTGTCACCCGACCAACGATCTCCGGTGTACGTGGTGTGGAATTCATTCGGTGGCGGTATTGCCGAACGTCATGACTTGAAACCGTCAGGATCGTCTAATTTATTGATGACGGGCCGATGCAGCACCCGCGATATACTCGAACCTTGCAATTTACCACCGCGTCCAAGCCTTGCCGACGTCCCACTCACGCCTGCGACGACGATGAGGGCGGGATTTCGGGTCCATGCGCTTGATGAAGCATGGATAGGGAGAGCTGTACGTATACTGCTGTTTAGTAGGTATAGGCGTCACCTGCGCTTCTGGCGTACCCTTTTCGGTAAAACGCAAATAAATAAGCGTATCCCCCATGATGTCTACCGTTCCACGGATGCGCTGTCCACCATCTATGATTGCAGTAGTAGCGACTTCTTCACACATGCATCTATCTACGTACAGCGTTCGAAGACTTCGTTACTGCGGCTGTACCAGGGTAGGTGATGGACATTAGTTTAAAAGTTTTTTTTGGGGGGGGGGGGGAGGGGGGGTTAATACTCGTAGGGAAAACGTGCCGAATTTAAAGGACGCTAGCTTTTGGTTACATGGCTACAGCATCACCGGTCACACTCGTAGGGAACAAAAACAGCCGAAACTAAAATGAACATTAGGAATACATGGTGTTACAGCGTCATCGGTCACACTCTCGTAGGTAAAAGTTGCGGAGACTAAAGGATGATGTTAACGGTAGGATTACCTGGTTGCAACATAACCGGCCACACGAAGCAGCCCCACCCTTCCAGAGTCTTATAGGATGCATGGCCGAACTGTAAGGCAAGAAGATTCACCACACGTAAGTAGCATGGGACCACTCAATAGGGCGCACGCTCTTTTTACAGCAGCCCGTTTAGGACTTCACTCCCGTTTTTGGGGGGAAATACTTGGGAGTAGTAGACTCAGATACATACATGTTTATGTACACCGCAGGACTAAAAGAGCTGATAACGTACCCGGTGTTTGCCAAAGTGATGCATCGTCGCTGTGACCGGGTCCCAAAGCCTGAATGAAGTACTGCAAGGTTTATATTCTTAATCTGTGATGATCGTGATTTTTGTGCTATTTTTTCGGGGGTCGTCCACGGCTGTTCGGAATGCTGGCTCGAATGTGGCTATTCGGATAGACGCCATACGTCTCCGCTCTTATTATGTCGAACACCCCCCCAAATCCAAACGTTTGCCGTGGAGTGCATCAGGCTCTCGAGACCATCGCGTCGCGGCCTGCGCCTTCTTCTGATCTCGTTGCGCTGACTCATAATAAGCCGACGACAAACATGGCAAACAAAACAAACACGGTGGCGCCTGCCCACGGGCCGAAGACACAGACTGTGAGAACAACGAAATTCGACGCGAGCACAAAGTTGAACCACCAACAACGAGATCCTCACGCGATTTTCGTTCTGCTAAACCAGGGCGAACCAAGGGATTCGTTGCCCGTGTACGTGCTCACTTACCGTGCAAAGGGTGAATGCGGGCTCATTCCTCGGCTCATCTACGACTGACTGGTATCGAGTTGGCTTATACCATGCACATATTGTGCAATGACAGCTAGCTGTTGCGAAGAGCAGTGCTACGGTGGTAGAGGTACTGTACCTTTTTTTTTCAGCGAAAAACATTTCTGGCCGACGGGAGGCTACTTAACCAACCGAGGAACTCCATGTGCCCCAAGACCGTCGGGATAGTCATGCACGTTTTAACAAGAGTGTTTCTCGTTGTGTATCTACAGTAGGAAATGGGTAGCTCGTGGGGTTGCTTATCTTGATTTACATTAAGTTTGTTAGCTTGGGTAGACAGAGAGAGCTCCTTAAGCGAGGAGAGATCAAGCCCACGGTATATAGGGGATGCACTTTCGGCTCGATTTACTGCAGTAAATAGTACCAGGTCTAGTGCTTTTACTACCGTAGCATATTTTTGTCCAGGACCAGCGCACAGAAACGTTGGTCCTAAGGTTCCGCGAACAACGTTTTTCGAAGTCGTGTTTCGGGTAGGACATTCAGCGCCTTATTGATGGAAGGAGCTCAGATACTAAGACACCATCCCTGCTAGGGGCATTGGGGGACATTGCTCGAGCCACACACGCGCCCCTCGTCCGAGCGGATACTGCATGGCCCCTCGGCGACCGCCCCCCCCCCCCCCCCCCCCCCCCCCCCCCCCCGCCGCGGTCAAAATTATCTCCGCGCTATTTGTTACACTCCGGAGATTACCGCGGCTAGACCCATCCCTCCTTCTGGAACCCTTACGCCGGGCCAGAAGGCGAATATACGAACGGCGAGAAAAATCGGAACTGCAGCACCGGTCCAGGGGTCGAAGGCAGACAACGTGAAAGAAAAACAAAGCCACATCAGTAAGAATACTGCCCTTACAATAGGTGACTCTATCAGAAAAATGTGAATTCCTCACGTGGAATCTACTCCTTGACCTCAGTCTGCGGTCATGGGATCGTCTTCCTTGACCCCTCCAAGGCTATCCCCTGTACCAGGTGTTAGATATAAGCACAAAACATCAGCTGTGGGAGCGAATGTTCCGTCCAAACTCATATTTGCAAGCTGTGTGGGATCCTTCCAACGCGTGCACCACGGGTTTTAGATTTATACTATTCCGGGTGACCATAGTTAATAGGACCAAATATTGTTGATAGAAATTGTTGAATATATAGGTTTTTATGTATGCCACAGGTCCTATTAACTATGGTCCCCCGTAGTAAACTGTTGTTCAAGTATGGATGTCTATCATCGTAGACATCGTGACCGCCCCGCGCTAAGAGCCTCCCTCCTCTTCCGGCATAAACGTCGCGTATCGCGTTCTAATCCTCAGACTACCACTGCCAGTCCGGTGCTTTCTAGTGGAATCCGTGCTCTGGTCCAGAAGGCGATCCCAAAAGCGGCAAGAGAAGCCAAAACTGCCGGGCCGGCCCGCGAGCCGAAGACGGAAATAGTGGTAAGAAAAAAAACGATAACCCTCAGCGATTTCGCAAGTTTTTCGGATGTGCGTCGATTCTATTTGACCGTGCCGGGTGTTTCTTGGCCCGTCCACGGCTGCCCCGTGTTAGCTTAGCTTGTACTGGTATAATATCGTGTAGGAATGACGGCTGCTGGGATTCGAATCGTGACCCCTCCTGAAAAACTTCCCCCTCTTGTTCCGCGTTAGACCGCTAAGAATAACGCGCCTGGGCCTGCATCTTCTTCTTACCTGGTAGGTATTTACGGCGGCCCAGAAGCCAACGACCAACATGGTGAGCACATTCAGAACGTCTGCGCCGGGCCAGGAGCCGAGGACAGAGAGGGTGAGTGACGCGTTCTT
>JARUPZ010000947.1:0-26524 GCA_031213475.1 Nereocystis luetkeana | reverse complement strand
GAGTTTATTTAACTGGAGGATTTAAAAAGCCTCGTGAATTAACATGGGTTACAGGAGTAACTCTAGCGGTTACAACAGTGTCTTTTGGTGTGACAGGTTATTCATTACCATGGGACCAAGTAGGATTTTGGGCGTGTAAAATTGTAACAGGAGTACCTGAGGCTGTTCCTATTATTGGACCTCCAATAGTTCAACTATTACGTGGAGGAGTTAGTGTGGGACAAAATACCTTAACACGATTTTATAGTGCGCATACCTTTGTTTTACCTTTAGTCGCAGCTGCGCTAATGATTACGCATTTCTTAATGATAAGAAAACAAGGTATTTCAGGACCATTATAAAAAAAATAGTATTAAATGCGATTTATTAAAGAAATAAGATTTTAGTTTTTAATATAAATAAATATAATAATAGGAGATATTATGTCAATTTTAAAAAAACCGGATTTAACGGATCCTAAATTACGTGCTAAATTAGCAAAAGGAATGGGCCACAATTATTATGGGGAACCTGCTTGGCCGAATGATATTTTTTATATGTTTCCAATTTGTATATTAGGAACTTTTGTATTAGTTATTGGTTTAGCTGTTATGGAGCCTTCAGCATTGGGTGAGAAAGCTAACCCATTTGCAACTCCGTTAGAAATTTTACCTGAATGGTATTTTTTCCCAACTTTTAATTTGTTACGTGTATTACCAAACAAATTATTAGGTGTTTTAGCTATGGCTGCTGTGCCATTAGGCTTAATAACAGTACCTTTTATCGAAAATGTAAATAAATTCCAAAATCCATTTAGAAGACCGGTGGCTTCAACTGTCTTTTTAATCGGAACATTTGTTGCTATATGGTTAGGAATAGGAGCTTGTTTACCAATCAGTAAAGCAATAACATTAGGTTTATTCTAAAAAAAATAAATTTTAAGGAATACAATTTATTTAAAATTTAATATTACTAGGCTTTAAACCCTTAAAAAATTTTTAAGGGTTTAAAGCCTAGTAATATTAAATTTTAAAAGTTTTTTTTACATCATCTATTGCACTTTTTAAAAGAGTTTCAGCTTCACCAGTTAATTGTTTTGAAGAATTTACAATTTCCAGGTATTCTGGTTTAGAGTTTGTTATATACTCACGAAGACTTTTTATATAAGGTGCAATCTCACTAATTTCTAAATCATCTAAAAACCCATTCGTACCAATATAAATAATAGCAACTTGTTCAGCTACAGGGATTGGTGAATTTTGTGCTTGTTTTAAAATTTCTCTTAATCTTTGTCCTCGAGCTAGTTGAGCTTGCGTTGCTTTATCTAAATCTGAGGCGAATTGTGAGAATGCTTCAAGCTCATCAAATTGTGCTAATTCTAATTTTAGCTTCCCTGCTACCTGTTTCATAGCCTTTATCTGTGCTGCAGAACCTACTCGAGATACTGAAATACCAACATTAATTGCGGGACGTAATCCAGCATTAAATAGATCCCCTGATAAAAAGATTTGTCCATCAGTAATTGAAATTACATTAGTAGGGATATATGCAGAAACATCCCCAGCTTGAGTTTCAATAATTGGTAATGCAGTCATACTACCACCACCAAGTACATCATTTAATTTTGCTGCACGCTCTAATAAACGTGAATGTAAATAAAAAACATCCCCTGGGTAAGCTTCTCGACCAGGTGGGCGACGTAATAATAAAGACATTTGACGGTAAGCTGATGCTTGTTTTGATAAGTCATCATATATTACTAAAGTATGCTTACCAGTATACATAAAGTATTCAGCAATTGCCGCACCTGTATAAGGGGCAATATATTGTAAAGTCGCAGGTTGGTCTGCATTTGCAGCAACAATTACAGTATAACTTAAGGCTTCTCTTTCTTGTAAATTAGTTACGGCTTGTGCAACAGAAGAGGCTTTTTGACCAATTGCAACATAAACACAAACAACATCTTGTCCTTTTTGGTTAATAATTGTGTCTAAAGCAATAGAAGTTTTTCCAGTTTGTCTATCACCAATAATTAATTCACGTTGACCTCTACCAATTGGAATCATAGCATCAATAGCAGTAATACCAGTTTGTAATGGCTCACAAACAGATTTTCTACTAATAATACCAGGAGCCATTGATTCAATAAGACGTGTTTCTGTTGAAGCTGCCTCACCTTTACCATCAATTGGGATAGCTAAAGGATCTAAAACTCGACCTAATAAACTATCACCTACAGGGATTTGAGCAATTCTACCTGTTGCTTTTACTGTACTTCCCTCTAAAATTTCTCGTCCATCCCCATAAGAACCGCACCGACGTTATCATTCTCTAGGTTTAATGCGATACCAATTGTACCTTCATCAAATTCTAGTAATTCACCAGCCATTACCTCATCTAATCCATAAACACGAGCAATCCCATCCCCAACCTGTAATACAGTTCCAATAATATCAATATTTAAATCGGTACTATAATCTTCAATCTGTTTTCTAATAATATTACTTATTTCATTAGGGTTTGTCATAAGATACTCAAATTTTTTTCTTCCTTGAATAAGAACTTTAAATTACGGAAAAAATAGAATAAAACAATTTTTTTCTTTAGTTAAAAAAACCTAGAAAAAGATCTTTACGAAAATCATTATTATTTAAATTTTAATTTAATAAATTTATTTCCATTTGTTTCGCCAAACTCTCTAATTCCCCACGCAAACTTAAATCAATAATTTTAGAATCAACTTTAATAATAAAGCCACCTAAAATTTCTTTATCCACTCGGAATGTTACATTGATTTTAGAATAGTAAACTTTAGAAGTTGTAAATTCAGGACCTAGTAATATTTTAAGTTTTTCTATTAATTGTGTTTTCTGTTCTTTACTTAATGTAGAGGCAGAATAAACTTCAACAAATTTAAGACAAACAAAATCATAAGCTTTATTTAAAAAAGTTTGGGTAATGATTTGAAGAAAACCTATCCTTTTTTTATCTACTAAAAGCATTAAAAAATTTTTTGTGGTAGAACTTGTTTTTTTTGATAAACACTTTTCTAAAACATTTTTTTTATCTTTATCTAGAATCAAAGGGTTAGCTAAATATTTTTCTAATACTGGAGTTAATTTTAATATTGTTAATAAATTCTCCATATCAAAAATAATTTGAAAGAAAACTTGAGTATCAGCATTCTCTTCTTTTAAATACAAATTTAACCCTAATTGTAATAAAGCTTCTGAATACGGATTTGCTATTTTTGAACCAAACATTGTGTTAGCCATTTTTAGTCTCCTAATTGCATTATTTTCCGATTTACAATAGCAGATTGTTCCACTTCCCCTAATTGTTTTTGAAGTTTAAAAATAACACGGTTTAATGCTTTTTTCGAAACTTCTTTAATAACATCATTGAAAATTTTATTCTCTCGGTTACGTAAAACAGCTATTGCTGTTGTAAACTTTTTAGAAAGATCTTCTTTTCCTTGATCCCATTTAAGCTTTAAAACATTCTGCTTTGTAACTTCCATTTGATGATTTATCTCTTTAATGATAATATCCATCTGTGCCCACTGTTTTTTAGCTTCAGTATAACGTTTGTTAGAATCTGCTAAACGAGTTTCAGCATTTTGTATATCATCTACAATTTTTTTTTTACGCGCTGTAAGATTTTCTGTTAAAAAGTTTTTTATCACAACAAAAAGGATTACTAGTAACAAGATTATATTTATAATATTTGTTTCAAATATATCCGTATTTAATGCTACTCCAAAATTTTCACTTGATGCAAAGTACTCTAGATAACTTTTCATTTTTTTATTAATTAATTAATATTTGTAAATTTTCATAGGGCGATTTATCCTTAAAAAAGAAAAGGATATTTAAGTAAGAAGCTTCGCCATAATTTGACTACTTAAAGAATCAATTTCATTATCGAAGCTTGTTAATATGCTATCTTTGTTGTTTTCAAAATTTTCAGTTGTTTCAATTAAAAATTTATCAATAAAAAGTTGAGAAGACTTCATTTTTTCCTCTAAAATATCTTTATATAGCTTTTGATAAGTTAATAAATCTAATTTGGCTGCTTTACGTGCCTTAGATGTTTTCGCTTCATATTTTACATTTAATTGGTTAGACTTTGTTAGTACACTTGTCGCTTCATCTAAACTTTTTTTAATATAAAGGTTTCGCTCATCAATAGTATCTAAAAGAGGTGTATATAAAATAAAATTTAAAATGAACATAAAAAGTACAAATTGTAATGCTATAATTGGTAATGTACCATCAAAATCGAATAGTCCTCCAGTTTTTTCGGTTCCTATTATTAAAATGGAGTTATAGTTATAAAACATCTTTTAGTTTTAGTATTAAAAATAAAATTTTTGTGGGGAAAGGATAACTGATTGATAATAATAGCTAAGACGTTTTTAATCTATAATTATAAAGGTCTTAGCTATTGTTTATTAACTAGTAAATGGGTTTGCAAATAATAAAGCTAAAGCTACAACTAGCCCATAAATTGTTAAAGCTTCCATGAATGCGAAACTTAAAAGTAAAGTACCACGGATTTTATTTTCTGCTTCTGGTTGACGAGCAATACCTTCCACAGCTTGACCAGCAGCAGTACCTTGACCAATTCCAGGGCCAATCGCAGCTAAACCAACAGCAAGACCAGCAGCTATAACGGATGCAGCAGAAACAATTGAATCCATATAATTTATTCATGGGTTAGATAAGAAAAAATTAACAAATTTCTAATAGATTCTTTTGAATAATAAAAATACTAATATAATACTTAATTAGAATTAATGTCCTTCAACAGCTTCAGCAATATATGCACCGGCTAGAGTTGAAAAAATTAAAGCTTGTACTGAACTAGCAAAAACCCCTAAAAGCATAACTGGTAAAGGCACGATTAAAGGAACTAATAAAGCTAAAACAGAAACAGTTAATTCGTCTGCTAAAACATTACCAAATAGTCGAAAACTTAATGAAAGAGGCTTTGTGAAATCCTCTAAAATATTAATTGGTAATAAAAGAGGTGTAGGTTCTATATATCTTTTAAAATAACCAAATCCTTTTGTACTTAAACCTGCATAAAAATACATAAATGATGTTAATAAAGCTAATGCTACTGTTGTATTTATATCATTTGTTGGAGCTCCAAATTCACCTTCAGAAAGCTTTATTAACTTCCAAGGGATTATGGCACCTGCCCAGTTACAGCCAAAAATAAATAAAAATAAAGTACCAATAAAAGGTAACCATGGGCGATAAGCCGTTTCACCAAGTTGGTTTTGGGCAATATCTTTAATAAACTCAACAACTGATTCCATAAAATTTTGCCAACCATTAGGAACTATATTCTTATTTGAAGTTCCTAAAAACGAAAATAAAAGTGTTAATAATATTACAAAAGAACTAACAAGTAATACTTGGCCATGAAAAGTAATATCATTTAATTCCCAGTAGAGATGTTTTCCAACTTCGATATCTGATAAAAAGATTAATGAGTTCAAATGAATAAAATTAGTACTTTCCAGAATATTCATATTTAATTTTAGTAAAGAGATAAATTATAACACCTTATGCAAAAATACGCATACAGATGAATGCTATGGAACCAAAATTGAAATAATTATAGTTTAAAATACTTAAAAAAGAAAAATTTTAAATAGAAAACTTTTCTATCATGTAATGACTTACTAGAGGCCTTAAAGTTTATCTAGTCTGTTAGTTTCTGAAATTTTTTTTGGCTTTTCAATAATAGGGGATGGTCCTAATTTCCTAATGTATAACGAGTAAACCTTTTAATTTTAATATTTTCACCAAAAAGAGTGATTTTTTCCTTTATTAATTCATCAATTGTAATATTTGAATCTCTAATAAATGCTTGATCAAGTAAACTTAAATTTTTTAAGGTTTTTTCAATTCGTCCTAAAATAATTTTTTCTTTAATTTCCTCAGGTTTATTAATTAAGTCTTGTTTCGCTGATTCAATTTCTTTTTCTGCAAGGAAAAACTCGTTTGGTATTTCAGTAGTATTGACATAAAGAACATCAGGCGAAGCTGCAATTTGCATTGCAATATTTTGAACTAACTCTTGAAATTCTTCACGACGTGCAACAAAATCTGTTTCACAATTAACTTCAACCAAAACCCCAATTTTCCCACCAGCGTGTATATAACTATTTACAACCCCTTCAATAGTTTTTCTATCTACTTTCTTATCCGCAGCAGCCAAACCTTTCTGACGTAAAGTCTTAACAGCTTCTTCAAAATCACCATTTGTTTCTTGGAGAGCTTTTTTACAATTCATCATACCAGCACCAGTTTTTTGTCGCAATTCTTTAACTAGTGCTGAACTAATTTCTAAAGTCATAATAGTATTTTATCCTAATTTTTAATGTTGTGATTAACGTTTGACCTTCTTTTCTAAATTTTTAGAGAATTTTGTTGTCCTAAACAAATACTATCTGCTATATTTTTAATAATATATTTGATTGATCTAATCGAATCATCATTACCAGGGATTGGTATTGTGGCTAAATTTGGGTCACAATTCGTATCAAGAATCGAAATAATAGGGATATCTAAAGAAAGTGCTTCTTGGATAGCAATAATTTCACGTTTTTGGTCAATTATTACTAAAATATCAGGAATTTTTTTCATTCCCTTCACGCCATTAAAATATTTTTTTAGTTTTTCTAATTCTTTTTTTAAATTTGAGGCTTCTTTTTTAGGTAGATTATTAAAAGAGTTTAATTTTTCTTGCTCTTCTAATTGATTTAAACGGTCAATCCGACCTTTTATAGTCACCCAGTTTGTTAGCATTCCACCTAACCAACGGTGATTTACATAAAATGCTCCACATTTTTGAGCTTCAATAGCAATCAAAGAAGACGCTTGTTTTTTTGTACCAACGAATAAAAAAGTTTGGTTTTTTGCTGATGCTTTTTTACTAAAATCACAAGCTCGTTTTAAAAATTCAGTTGTCTGGATTAAATCTAAAATGTGAATACCATTACGTTCTGCATATATATAAGGAAACATCTTTGGATTCCATCGATGAGCTTTATGTCCAAAATGTACACCTGCATCTAAAAGTTGAGCCAATTCAATTTTAGCCATAGAAATAATAATCCTTTTTATTTTTAAATATTTTATACTTAACTCTTTTACCTATACTTAAAATATTTTTCTTAAATTAAATAATAATTATTTTTGTGTTAATTTATATGATAACTAGTATAGCAGACTTTTAATCTTTTAATTCTAAATGGAATAAAAAGCAACAATTATTTAATTATTATACTTAAACTTGATTAATTTTTTTAATTTTGTTTGTTTCATTTTCAATTGTTTTTTTAAACTTAAATTATCTTTTTTTGTTATTGATTTTTCTGGTAGTAACACTTTATTAAAAGTAATATCTTGATTAGCATAGAACCCTGTTCCTGCTGGTATTAATCGTCCAGTAATGGCATTCTCTTTCAAGCCTCTAAGCCAATCAGTTTTTCCTTGAATAGCTGCCCGTGTTAAAACTCGTGTTGTTTCTTGGAAACTCGCTGCAGCTAGAAAACCATCTGTTTTTAAAGAAGATTTTGTAATACCTAATAAAATAGGGCGGAATCCTAATTTATTACTATTTTTGATACAAAGATTAATATATTGAGCTTGATCTAAATCTATAATATCACCAGGTAAGAAATTAGTTTTCCCGGGGTATTCTATATAAACTTTGTGAGTCATCTCTCTAACAATTAATTCTACATGCTTACCCGAAATTATAACCCCTTGTGAAATATATATAGCTTGGACCGATGTCAATAATAATGTTTGTAATTTTTTTAAACTACGGTACGCTGATTCATAAATTGATAATGTCCCTAAAGAACAAAAATATCGGAAATATACATGAAGAAGAGTGTGAGGGTTTAAGGGACCTTCAGTTAATGGTTGTCCTACACAGATAGATTCATAATTTTTAACTAATAATCTTTCAGAACGCGATGCTATATAATAATCATAACTTTTAGAGGGCACTGTACTAATTAAAATGAGATTAGAAGTATATTTGATCGATTTAATAAAACCCTGTCTAGTTGCAAGGAGAGCTTCAGTTTTAGGCTTACGGGCTTCTAAAATATTATCAATTTTTGGTAAACCTTGGACTATATCACCAGTTTTTAGTCGTTCGTATACTAATTGCCCAAAATTTTCTTGTCCTTTAATATAATCACCAGGTATTTTTCGAATTAAAGCTCCTGTGGAGAAAAAATAAGGTTGGCCTAAATGTAAGGCAATTTTATTACCTTCGACTTGCTCCATTAAACCAGAATTTTTGATAAGTACATTATTATTGAAAAGTTTGTTTACTTTTAAAAATTGGTTTTGTTTATAATTATGAGTAAAACTATCTAAAAAAACCTCTTCATAATCAGATTTTGTTGTTAATAAAATATTAGACTTTATATTATTCCGTTTTATTTTTACACTGTAAACAAAATTATCAAATGGAAATATAGTATCAAACGAACCAATAACCGTATAAGGATCAATAAATTGTTTTTCCTCTACGAGCAAATTTAAAGAGACATCCGTTTTTTTTATTTCTTTTGGTAGGACAGAATCAAAAAGAAAAGTTTGTGAATAAATTAGATTTACTTGACCATAAGAATTCTTTTTTTGTGGTCTCTTATACTCAAAGATTAATTCTGTATCATTTGATTGAAGTGAATAATCAATTGTTAATGGGGAATCAACAAATTGTATTGGGTAATCAATTTTGATTTGTTGACCAGATGCAACTTGTAAATTAAAATTTTCAACTAATAGATTAAGAGGTGCAAAACAATTTGATTCAAAAATTTTAACTGGACGTTCATTCGTAAATTCATAACGAGTTATAGGACGAATAGACAAATAGGTCTCATTATTAATGTCTTCAAATTCTAGATAACTTAAAACTTTAACTTCAATCTTATCTAATATTAACTCTCCAGGATAATAAACCTGTTCATTAAAATCTTTAGGTAACTTTGGTTTTTTATCTAGCAGATACCTCTGTCCTGGCTTAATACTAATGTATTTTATTCGTTTTTCAACTTCAAAGTCTATAAAACCTTCTATATTAGTAAGATAGTTCGGAAAAATTTCTATATCTTTTTTTACATATTCTCCCTTTTTAAAGTTGAAATCTTTTTTGTTTGAAGTTGTTTGAACTACAGCTTCTGGTATATAAAAAATTGTTGAACCTGACTTTAATTTATTAGGGAAATTGTTACCTGCCTGATGACCAAATACGTTTGGCTTATAAAAATTTGAAATATAAAATTTTCCACCAGTTTTTGTTTTATATTTCTTATTATGTAAGAAGCCCAAAGAAAATAAACGATTTTTAAGTAGTTCTGGTTTTAATACTATTTCGTGAGTATGTGATAAATAGACTTTGCACTTAGTAACTTCAATATTATTCCTTTCTATAAATATCTTGAAATTATTTAACCCATAAGAACAATTTTGGATACTTAAACTATTTATTTCTTGGGTTAATTTGTTTCTAGATAAATGTATAAAACCACCCACAGTCGTAACCATTTTGGATTGTGCTATAGCTTGATTTTTATAAATTTTTTCTAATTTTCTTACTCTTAAATTAGTATTAAATGCAATGCTAAAAACTTGACCAGATAAAACCCAAAAAATATAATTTTGTTTACTTCGTTTACTAAAATTTTCATTGACTGACATTTGTGGGAAGCCATCTTTTTCAAGAAATATTTCACCTGGTTCCTTTGCACAAATATATTTAATTTCTTTTTCAGCTAAATTTATTTCTTTTATCTTCGGGGCAGCTTCAAATAAGACTTGATTACGTTTAATGTAATTATTATTATTTACAAGGATTATCGTACGGGCCTCAACCCTTATTTTTACTATTTCATTAGCATAATTAATTATTGCTAACCAAGATTGGTTTTCACTTACTACAGCATCTTGTCCATAATTAGTACGATAAGGGCTAACTTTTAACTCTGGTAAAAAATTTATATAACCCGAACATTGAGCACGTCCCTGGCGAATTAATTCACTTGTAAAAATACCTCCTGTATGGAAAGTTCTCATGGTTAATTGTGTTCCAGGTTCACCAATAGATTGTGCCGCAATTAAACCAACTGTTTCACCTAACTCTACTAAAGTACCTAGTGCTAAATTCCATCCATAACATTGCTGACAAACTGCTCTTCTACATTCGCAAGTTAATGGCGATCTAATCAATACTTTAATAATTTTGAATTTAATTAATTCATCAATAAGGGGTAAAGTTATTTGTTCATTTCTTAAAGCAATAATTTCTTTACTTCCTGGTTTAAAAATTGTAGAAGCTAGTACACGACCATTAAGAAGTTCTTTAAGTGATAAAAACCCCTTTTCATCTTTTTCTACATCTTCTTCTAAAAAAATACCTCGCTCAGTCTTACAATCTAATTCACTGATTATAATACTTTGAGCAACTTCAACAAGTCTTCGTGTTAAATAACCTGAATCTGCCGTTTTTATTGCCGTATCAACTAAACCTTTTCGAGCACCATAAGAAGAAATAATATAATCTGTAATTGATAGACCTTCTCGGAAATTGGCTCCGATAGCTCGGTCAATAATTTTACCATTTGGATCTGACATTAAGCCCCTCATACCAACTAATTGTCGAACTTGTGCAATATTACCACGTGCACCAGAAAAGGCCATAATATAGACCGAATTTAAAGGATCATTCTTTTTAAAAAATTCTATTAATCGATCTTTTAATTCTTCACTAGTACTATTCCAAATATAAATAATCCTTTGGAAGCGTTCTACTTCTGTAATCTCACCATTATTTGCTTGTGATTCTGCTAAAAAAACATCATTGGATGCAATCTCCATAAGAGCAGTTTTAGCAGGTGATATTTTTAAATCTTCAATACTTATAGAAATCCCAGATTTTGTAGCATATTCAAAACCTATTTCTTTTAATTGGTCAACAAAATAAGCAGCTTTTCTTTGACCATAATTTTTAAAGGCCCATTCAATAATTTTCTTTAACTCTTTTTTATTGATTATGTTATTAGAAAATATTTTTGATTGCTTTAACATTTTATTATACCTCCTATTTATTGAATATATCATTAATGCACTGGTTAAAAATAATACGACCAGGTGTAGTTCGAATATATTGGACTAATAATTGCCCGTCTTTTGTCTCTTTACGTTGTAAATTATTATAAATATGAAGAGTCTGATTATTAGCTAGAATAATAGTCTTTAAAAATTTTAATTCAGTATCTAAAGTAATGTCCTTTGGACACCTAACCCAAATAGATGAGTGCAGTTGTAGTTGTTTTTGCTCATATGCTGAGATTACTTCATTAAAATTAGAGAAATAATTAGTGGAACCTTTTAAGCCCATTCTATTTTGTGCAGTTAAGTAATAAAAACCTAAAACCATATCTTGTGATGGTTGAATATTCGGCTCACCAGTAGAAGGAGACAAAAAATTATTCGGAGCTAAAAGACATAGTCTTGTTTCCAATTGCGATTCAAAAGATAGAGGAATATGTACTGCCATTTGATCACCATCAAAATCTGCATTAAAAGCTGGGCAAACAAGAGGATGTAACTGAATAGCTCGCCCTCTTACTAATACAGGATCAAAAGCCTGCACTCCTAAACGATGAAGAGTAGGTGCACGGTTTAAAATAATAGGATGCTTTCTTAATATTTCTTCTGTTAGGTACCAAATAAAAGATTGATTACTATAAATAATCTTTTTAGCCTTTTTTATTGAATGAGATAAACCTTGGGAAAGTAATTTATAAATAATGAATGGTAAAAATAACTCAATTGCCATTTCATAAGGCAACCCACATTGGTTTAATTCCAATTGAGGCCCTACAATAATAACAGAGCGCCCAGAATAGTCTACCCGTTTACCTAATAAGTTTTGACGAAATCTTCCTTGTTTACCCTCAATAATATCAGCTAATGATTTTAATGGACGTTTATTTGCATCTAATACCTTTGAACCCCGTTTACCATTATCAATCAATGTATCGACAGCTTCTTGAATCATTCGTTTTTCAGTTAAAATAACAACACTAGGTGCATGTACTGACAATAACCTTTTTAATCTTTTATTCCTAATGATAATTTTTCGGTAAAGTTCATTTAGGTCTGAAGTTGCAAACCTTCCATTATCCAATTTTACCATTGGTCTAATACCAGGTGGAAGAACAGGAAGAAAATGTAATACCATCCATTCTGGTCTTGTATTAGTTGTTAAAAAATTTTCAAATATACGAATTCTTTTAATTGCATCCTCTACTGCTTTTGTAACATTAGAACAAAACATTATGTTACGGTTACTTGTAATCTCTGCTTTTAAATCAATTCGTTTTAGCCTATCGTATAAGATTTCAGCACCTTGACGTTTTTTCCCATAAACAAAACCCTCACCTTCGGTATCATAAAAAAAATCATCATATTTTGAAACATCCTGATCTTGCTCAGGTTCTTTACCATTATAAACAACACCTTCGAGTTTAGTTATTGAAGAATCTAAAATAGTTGATAAAAAGCTAGGTGACCCTTTTAAGTACCAAATATGAACAACTGGTGATAATAAATTGATATATCCCATTCTATGTCGACGTACTCGGGATTCTGTCAACTCTACACCACAAATTTCACAAATCAACGTCTCTGGTTCTTTGTGTTTATAACGACCACAAGTACATTCCCAATTTTTGATAGGACCAAAAATTTTTTCACAAAACAACCCACCTTTTTCAGGTTTATGAGTTCGATAATTAATCGTTTCAGGTTCAGTAACTTCACCAACTATCTCTCCGTTAGGTAAAATTTTTTCAGCCCACTCTTTAATACGTTCGGGTGAAGCTAAATTAATTTTAACATACTCAAATTGTTGTTTCACGTTTTTCATAATTTTATACAAATAAATATTTTTATAACTTTGAAATAAACTTAATCTTTAGAGTAATTTAGATTTTACAAGAGTTAACAGATTAACTTTATAAGATGCCATTTCTCCATTATCTAATTTACCAATTTGGTGAGTCGTAATATCTAATCCTAAAGCATTTAATTCTCTTAGTAATACTTTAAAGGATTCAGGAACCCCTGGTTCGGGTATTGGATGACCTTTAATAATTGCGTTAAACACTTCATGTCGCCCATTGATATCATCAGATTTTATAGTTAGCAATTCTTGCAAAGTGTATGCTACCCCAAAAGCTTCTAAAGCCCAAACTTCCATTTCACCAAATCTTTGCCCACCATGTTTTGATTTCCCCCCTAATGGTTGTTGAGTTACTAAGGAATAAGAACCAGTTGAACGTGCATGCATTTTTTTATCCACTAAATGAATAAGCTTTAAAATATAAGGCTTTCCAACAAGAATAGAATTATCAAAAATTTCACCAGTTCTTCCATCGGTTAATAATACTTTACCAGGCGAAGATTTATTAAAAAGCCAAGATTTATTAGTTTTTTTAGCAGCTTTTTTTAAAGTTTTATTTATTAATATTCTTGAAGCATTTGGTCTGTACATTTCATCAAATGGTATTACTTTAAATCTCCGATTTAAGTAATCTCCAGCAAAACCTAGTAGACATTCGAAAATTTGACCTACATTCATTCGTGAAGGAACACCTAAAGGGTTTAAAATAACATCTACTACTTTACCATCAGGTAAAAATGGCATGTCATGTATTGGAATTATCTTTGAAATAACACCTTTATTACCATGTCTTCCCGAAATTTTATCACCAATCCGAATTTTTTTAATTTGCGCTATAGAGATACAAACCCATTCGTATACACCAGAAGCTAAATTATCTCCTTTTTCACGTGAAGCCGTTTGTATTTCAATAACCCTACCCGAAATACCATTTGGTACTCTTAAAGAAGTATCTTCTGGTTCTGGTGATTTGATATTGAATATTGCCCTTAATAATTTACTCTCTGGTAATTCTTCATCTTCTATTATAGGGGTAATCTTACCAACTAAAATATCACCAGCATTAACAAATGTTCCTTTTTTATATTATACCATTTGTATCTAAATTACATATAGCATCTACATCGATATTAGGGATCGATGTTGTTATTTCTTCGACACTTGCGCTATCATCTACAAGCTGTAGTTCATATTTTTCTATATGGATTGAAGTAAAAAGATCTTCTTGAACTAATCTTTCACTAACTAGAATAGCATCTTCGTAATTATAACCTTCCCAAGGCATGTAAGCAACTGTTAAATTTTGGCCCAAGGCAAGCTCTCCTCCATCAGTCCCAGGACCATCAGCAATAATTTGCCCGGGTTTTACAATTTCACCAGTCCAAATTAATGGTTTTTGATTAATTATAGTTTCTTGGTTTGAACGACGATATTTGTCTAAAAAATAAACTTTAGAACTCCCAATATTTTTATTATCAAGTATGATAATACGGTCTGCCGAAACGGAATCAACAATTCCATTTAATAAATTTATAATTACTACTTGTGAATCTGCTGCTATTTGGTGTTCAATACCTGTACCAATTATAGGTTTTTTTGGGTATAATAACGGAACAGCTTGTCTTTGCATGTTTGAGCCCATTAAGGCACGGTTAGCATCATCGTGCTCTAAAAATGGTATTAGAGAAGCACCTATTGCTATAATTTGTATAGGAGAGACCGCTATAAAATCAACACTAACAGAATCAACAATTATAAATTCATTATAAAAACGTACAGGAACTGAAGTAGTTTTGAAAAATTCATCTTTTGTTAATAAAACATCCCCAGATGCAACTTTATAAATAGTTTCTTGTTCCGCTGTTAAATAAATTGGACCTAACTCTCTTAATACTTTTCCTTTGTAGACACGGAAAAAAGGAGTTGTTATGAAACCATAATTATTGATTTTCGCATGTGTTGCCAATGATGCGATTAAACCAGCTTTTTGTCCTTCAGGAGTTTCAATTGGACATAAACGTCCATATTGTGTTGGGTGGATATCCCTTGCTGCAAAACTAACATGTTCACTATTTAAACCTCCAGGGCCTAATGAACTAATCCGACGTTTATGTGTAAGTTGTGCTAGAGCATTTATTTCATCAAAATATTGTGATAAAGGACTTAAGCCAAAAAATTCTCTTATAACAGAAGTTAAAACTTTTGCATTCACTAAATCATTCGGCATCAAAGTTTCTTCTAAAGGTATATCTTCCTCAAAAATTTGGTTGTCTTTCCATTGATTAACTTTAATTTTTATATCCTTAGACTTTTTATCCGTACTACCCCTTTTTACTTTTTTAACCCTGAACATATCAGGTGTTAATTTTTCATCGGTAGTAATTTTTTTCCTTAGTCTGTTAAGAGCTACGCGTACTTGTAATTGTAAAAGTTCACCTACAGAACGTACTCTTCTGTTTTCTAAGTTGTCTATATCATCAAGTTTTTCATTATATGAACTAATATGAATCAATTTATCAATAGCTTTTAGAATATCTAAAGAGGTTAAAACTCTTATATTTAAGGGTAAACTGATACCTAGTTTCTTATTAAGCTTGATACGACCTACTTCACCAAGATCATATAAATTTTTATTTAAAAGACGTTCAGTTATAAGTTCGCGTATTCGGAAAACTGACATTAACATACTTTTGTTATAACTTCCAAAAGTAGCCTTATGGAACATTTTGTCATAAATAACTGAATTTAAGGATTTAACACTTTTTCTTAAAAACTCATAGTTTTGAACTGTTTGATAAATTTCATGCTCTTCTAATGAAAAGCCAACTAGAAACCAATTTATGGGGATTTTGTATTGCTTATCAAATTTAACCCAAATTAAATTATATTCTAATTCAAAAGTTAACCAAGAACCATGTTTTGAAATAATTGTTCCTTCATAAAAAACTTTTTTCTCTTTTTGAATACGTTTATAATAAATACCAGGGCTTCTAATAATTTGACTAACAATTACTCTTTCGCAACCATTAAATATAAAAGTACCTTTCTCAGTCATAAGAGGTATTTCACCAAAAAAGACCCGTTCCTTCGGGGAGAAGTCTTCTGATTGTACCGAACCATTTTTCACTGTTTCGTTTTTTTTCAGCGACATTAGAACATAAACTCTTAAATTATAATTCCCCTTTTTTTTTAGAGCATTTAAAATAGCAAAACTAGGATAATAAATTTTGTATTCTTGCCCATAAATTATTAATTCAATGCCACTTCTTTTATTTAATATTGAAGGGCAATTGGTTAACTCTTCAGGTAATCCTTCTGTTAAGAACCAACAAAAACTTATCCGTTGGACTTCTGATAAATCTGGTAGAATTATCGGGAATTTTTGCTTTCTATTCTCTAAAATATCTTTCATAATATATCTAAGTTATATATATATATATATTTTATATCTAAACGGGATATTGAAAACAAATCAAAATTAAAATATTAGTTTACTGTAGGAAAGGTTTTTTTAAATAAATTTGTTTTTTTTCTAATAGCTGTATTCTTATGAATAATATTTTTTTTTACTGCCTTATCAATTTGACTAACAACTGATGAAAAAGAAGCTCTAAGCAAAGCTGTATAATTAGATTTTTCTTCCCCTACCTGAGATGCTTGTTCAGTAGAAGCTTTAAGAAGATTTAAATGGATTTTTTCATGCGTTTTTATAAGAGATTTATATGAATTGTTCTGGATACGGTTTCTTTTATTAATTTTTATACGTTTTTTCGACGATTTATTATTTGCCATCTTTTGTTATCCTTAATAAAAATAATATAATAATGTATAACATTATTATATACTAATATATTATTTTTAAGCAAGTTGTATAGAAAATTAAATGTTTAATTATTAGAGTTGTTAGAAATACTAAATTAAAGGAGAGAGTCGGATTCGAACCCACGGAACGCGTAAACGTTCATCTGATTTCAAATCAGACGCAATCGACCATCTCTGCCATCTCTCCTATTGTTTATGTTAATAATTTAGATATAGAGCATATATTTATGCTCTATTTTAGATATTAGTTTTTAACTATTCATACTTACAAGTCTATAAGAGAAGGTACTAATTCGTCAAGTTAAACTAAGATAGGTTAAATATCTAGAATAACTTTTAGAATGAAAAATGGTTAATACCTTTGCTATGATTATATAAAAAAACTAATATTATGTTTCTTATTTCCATTTTATAGAAGCTGGGTTAGGGTTTTTTCCAATAGAAAAATCTCTTTTACCTACTGGAGTTCTGCCTTCATTTGATGTTTCAGGAAAAACACCATCTTTCGGATGTAGAAATTGTATTTCTCCACCTGGGAAAATTCGATAAATTTTGTAATCCTTTATTTTTAGTTTTCGTAATTGAGTACCTAAGGCAAGGCATTGTTCTTTACGAGCAAGATATAAAAGATTTTGACCTAAAAGCATTAATGCTGTACCAGCAGTTGGCATTTCAAATAGCTGTTCCGTAGTAGAGTTCCAAGTAATTACGTATTTCTCTTCATACTCTGCTGAACGTAACCAACCACCAGTACTACCACCAAAAACAGGCATATATTTGCTAGGATAAAGGGACATAGTTATATGAATCTAAAATTAAATCTGAAAATTTAATAAGTTTATATAAATTCTAGCGGAGGCCGGATTTGAACCTGCGACTTTCGGGTTATGAGCCCAACGAGCTACCAAACTGCTCCACTCCGCAAAAAGCATAATTAAATCTAGTATTTAGAGTTAATTAAGTATTATTATTCGGGACGGCAGGATTTGAACCTGCGGCACCCTGCTCCCAAAGCAGATACGCTACCAAACTGCGCTACGTCCCGTAATCGATTGATATACCATTACAGCATATCAATACTAGGTTATTTATGTCAAGAAGATTATTTATTTTTTAATTTTAAGCAGCCGCTTCTTTAGCAGCATACATAATTTCTAATGTTATAGTTTCCATTTTTTGCTCTTGAGCAAACTTTTCGGTGTTTCGTTTAATCTTACCTCTAATAAACCCTGGGATTTTTGTTAATTCCGCCTGTGATTCCAAATTCCATTTTATTTCTGAATCTTGTGAAGTTACGGATAACCCTGCACTTAAAACTTCTTTTGTGTCATGACCACCAAAAATTTCTAATAAATGATCTTCCATACCTAATGTGAAAGAATTATATATTAAATCTGCAATTTGGTTTGCCCCTTCATAACCAAGAAATGGTCTATAACTTAAAGGGAAATTTTGTATATGAACTGGTGCTGATATAACACCACATGGGATATTTAGACGTTTCGCTACATGTCTTTCCATTTGAGTACCAAAAATTACTGCCGGTTCAACTTTAGCTATTAAATCACCAATTAAATTATGATCATCTGTTATAACAATTTCATCACATAAATCACCTACTTCTTTTTCAAACCAAGATTTATCATACTTACAGTAAGTTCCAGCCCAAACAACATTGATACCCATTTCCTTAGTTAAAATTTTAGTCATCGCTGCTGCATGTGTAGAATCCCCAAATACTATTGCTTTTTTCCCGGTTAAATTCTGGCAATCTATAGATCTTGAAAACCAAGCTGATTGAGAAACAAAACGAGTTTGTATATCAATGTATTTTTCAAAATTAACATCTGCTTTATTATCATTTAAGATATATTGGATTTTTCTAATACAATTAGCTGTTTCAACTACTCCCATGGGAGTAGTATCAATAAAAGGCATATCGAATTCATCTTTCAAATATTCGGCTGTAAGTAGACCAATCTCTCTATAGGGAACTATATTAAACCAAGCTTTAGGTAAGTTTTTTAATTCTTGTACCGAAGCTCCTTCTGGTATAATACTATTGATTTTTATATTTAAATCTGACATTAGACGTTTTAATTCAGCAATATCATGTTGGTTATGAAAAGCTAAATTAAAGGAGCCAATAATATTCACTGAAGGCTCTATTGTTTTAGTTGTGTCTAATTGTTTAGTTTTTTGTGCCTTTTTTATATAAAATTGTACAATTTGTTCTAAAGTACGATCAGCAGCTTGCATTTCATTTACTCTATAATGATTAACATCCGCTAATAAAACATCAGCTTGTGTCTCAATTGAAGCACGGTTAACAAAATTTTGTAAATCTTCTTGTAAAATACTTGAAGTACACGTAGGAGTTAATACAACTAAATCTGGTTTTTCTTCCTTATCCTTTCTACTAATATTATTAACAACTTTTTCTTGTGATCCCCTTGCTAAAACATGTCTGTCAACAACACTTGCTGTTACAGCAGTAAAATCACGTTTTCTTTCCAGCATTGATCGCATAACATTAAAATAGTCGTCACCTAAAGGGGCATGCATAATAGCGTGGACATTTTTAAAAGAACTTGCAATCCTAAGAGTACCAATATGAGCAGGACCTGCGTACATCCAATAAGCTAATTTCATAAGATATTATATTAATTTAAATAAATATTTTAGAGTGTTTAATAGAAACACCCTCTAGAGAAAAGAGGATTATAATACATTTTTTCAAATAAAGAACACCTTTTAAAAATACACCTAATATAAAGTTAAAATACCTAAGTCTTTTTCTAGATAAGAAAATGTATTTTTAAAAATTTGTTCATGCATGCAAACTATAATATCATATACTGTTAGGGTCGATGCCCGAGTGGTTAAAGGGGGCGGATTGTAAATCCGCTGGTTTTCCTACGTTGGTTCAAATCCAACTCGGCCTATTAAAATTTTTGGTTTAACCAAAATTTATTGATCTTACCGCCTAAAGAATAACCTACTAAAGTTATTTTTTAGGTTTTTTTGGCGCTTGATCTTTTCTAGTCCTATCCCACCAAATAAAATCAGGACCATCCCGACCTAAATGTACTTCAATTGCTTCACGCATAAAGGTATTACCTTCATACTTACCAAAAAGAGCTCTTAAAAAACAAGGTATAAAGATCACAACCCAAGCAAGAAAAGCTAGTAATGCTGCTTCTGACTTATCTGCTGGGTTTTTAACAAATACATTTGTAAAATTAATAAATAATTCATGGAAAATCCCTTGAAAGGAGATAATTATTATACCATACATAATATTGAACCTAACAAACCTGTCCTCTGGTATTTTATAACGTACTAGAACACCATACCCTACTAACAGATAAATGAAAGATAAGAAGGGTACTTTTTGTATAATATTTACTGATTCTGCTATATAATTTGGTAAAAAAATCCTTACAAGAAAAGGATGAGTCTCAGCAATTAAAGGCATATGTGTATTTACTACATCTAAATAAGGTACATAGTAGGCTAAAACTGAAAGAACTCTTTGACAAACTAAGCCATTAAAGGCTAAAAACCATTTTCTAGGCTTATTAAAATTAAATTTTTGTTCTAGCACAAAACCCAGTACCAAAAATAAAATAAAAAGAAAGATTTCAAACCAATAGACACCGAAAAACAATTCTAGTACATTTCCTCTAAGATGATCAAACATCTTTTAGACCTCACTATTTTAATATGCTATAACTTAAAAAATCGATAAAACACAGAATTATATTTTACCTTGCATTTAATAATACAAGTATTTTGTATAAATGTCCAGTTGCAATTTATTAGTTAAAAAAAAGATTGTTTAAATTTTAAAAATTCAAGGTTAAATTTAACTTTTGCACGATTTGTTTTACCACCAGCGATAACTTTTGTCGGGAAATATAATAACCAAAATTCTGAAAATGAAATATAACTGATTAAACTACTTACCATTAAAAATAAAAAACCAAAATAAATTAATTTAATACCTGGATCAGATTTAATCTGAATACCTGTAGAAGAAATTATATCAGTAAAATTAAAACTAATTAAATCGGTATCATAAATAGTATCACCTATATTAATAGTCTTTATAAATTTTCCATTATTATCATATAGACTAATTTGCCCACGATGGTCTTTAATAAGTACAATATAGTTGTTTGTATCTCGTTTTGTGTTAGGTAAAGAGCTAATCCAAATTTTTTGATTCGAATTATTAATTTTGGATATCGGTAGTTGAAGGCTTACACTAGAATTATCATTCTTAGTATATTTTAATCTTAGACCTAATATTCCCCAATCAGTTTGGTATATTATTAAATCACTTAATAATAATGGGTTATTTACAGAAATAGTTTTTCTTTGAGTTTCACTACCACGACCGTTTAAGACTGAAACATCGGTATAAAATTGTTTAATTGAACCATTAGAAGTATATGTTGACCAAAAGTCATTAATACGGAAAGTTTTTTGAGGTATTGAAGAAAAAAAACCATTTTTTATAACATTTTGGATATGAAATACTTCCGTTTTAGGTATTAATTCTTGAGAGTTAAATCCTTTTAATGCCCCTAATGTACTTCCTAGTAGTACACAGATAATACTTAAATGTACAATAATAGGACCAATTCTACTTATCAATCCCTTATAAGCATAGAAACTATTGGATTGCTGAAAAAGTGAATATTCTTTTTTTAATAATACATAGCTCAAATGACTTGGAAAGACTTTAATCGACTTTATTTTAAACGTTAACTTATTATATTGATTAATTTGTTTATAAAAATAGTATCTTCGAGAAAATTTTAAAGTTGGTAACTGTTGGAGAACTGTACAGCAAGTTAAAGACAGTCCTAAAAGGCCAAGTAATAAGAAAAACCACCATGTACTATAAATATTATCGAAACCGAAAAAAAGAAGAATTTTCCAAACTGGAATATTAAAAATTAATGTTGGGTAATTATTTTGATAAAATGGAATTTCTTTACTTTGTTCAATAATGGAACCAATACTAGTCAATATTGCAATAGCTAACAATATTATTATAGCTAATTTTAAATTAGCCAAATATTTAAAAATACGTTTAATCATATATAAATAATTAATAATAAGATTTTAGATTAATAAACTTTAAGCCACACGAATTTTTCCGGATGCTGCCCAATTCTGTATTAACTCTGTACGTAAAGGATCAATATCAAGGATTGGAATAGTTTCTTTGATAGCTATCAAAATATCATTCGTTGTAAATTCTCGCTGTTCACTAAATGCCACATACATAGCATCAATAATAGTTTGTTCAATTTCTGCTCCAGAAAATTTACGGGCACGCTTACTTAACTTTTTGCTATCATAAGTTTGCCAAGTCTCCGGTCGAAAACGTCTTAAATGAACTTCATAAATTAGTTTTCTTTCATCAACCGTTGGGATACCAAGAAAAAAGATTTCATCAAAGCGACCTTTTCTTAATATTTCTACGGGTAAAGAATAAATATCATTAGCTGTAGCAATAACAAAAACGGGAAGAGTTTTTTCCCCTAGCCAAGTAACAAATGTAGCTAAAACACGTGTTGTTGTTCCACTATCAAAATTTTGTTCAGAATCACTAAAAGCCTTATCAATTTCATCAACCCACAGCACACAAGGAGCTAATGATTCAGCAATAGCGATCATTTCACGAACTCTAGATTCTGATTCTCCTACAACTCCAGCAAATAATCTCCCGACGTCCAAACGTAAAAGTGGTAATTTCCATTCATAAGCAACAGATTTTGCGATCAGACTTTTACCACTTCCTTGCATCCCAATTATTAACACACCTTTTGGCGTTACTAAACCATAATTTAATGCTTGTTCAGAAAATATTTCAGTTCTTGCGTTTAACCATTTTTTTAAATTATAAGCTCCACCGACATCTTTTAATTTACTTTTAACTGACCAAAACTCTAAAAGCTCAGTTTGGCTAATCACTTGACGTTTTTCTCTTAAAATTATGGGGATTGCATTCTGATCTATTTGTTTATAAATAACAATTGCTTTTCCCAAAACTCTTCTAATTTTCTCTAAAGATAAACCTTGACAAGCTTGAATAACTTTTTCTAAGATCCGTTGGGATAAGTTCCCTTCAACAGTCAAATTTTTATTTAAACGAGTTAATTCTGTTTTAATTTCTTTAGGTGTTGGTAAATTAAATTTTATAATCGTGATATGATCTTTAAGATCATTTGGGATTTGAACTTCAGAATCAACAATAATAATAGTCTTGGGTTGAATTTTTAATAATTGTACGATATTCCGTAACTTTCTAGAAATTGTTAAGTCTTTTAAAAATCTCTTAAAATCTTTCAAAATAAAAATACTTGGTGTTCTTGAATTTATTTTTTCAATAAATTCGATAGCTTCCAATGGATTTCTTTTACCAAATTCTTTTTTTATGGGGTTTAGTTTATAGCCTTCGATAAAGTCCCAAACATATAGATTGCTATAACTTTTATTAATAATAGCATTCCTGATAGTATATTCCAATCGGTCTTCCTCAATGGTTATAACATAAATTATAGGGTAACGGGCTTTTAATAAAATTAAAAGTTCTTCTTGAAAAGTCATAATAAAATATTTTTAATTTATATAAATTAATTTTCTAAATACTTAAATTTTTTCTTTTTTTTCGTCTACGGTTGTTTATTACTTTGCAACCTTGTTTACTTTTCATTCGCGCACGAAAACCAGAAACAGCAACAACTTTTCTATTCGTTCCACCTAATGTTCTTTTTGTCATAATATTTTATTATATCTTTTATTATAAATACTAAATGATGAGATTATAATAACATAAATTAAAGAATTTGTACATATCTTTTTTCTTTAATTCTTTATCTTAATTTATATCTGTTAATATAATATTGGAAATAAAAATTTCAAATATAATTGAATCCCTACAGTCTTTAAGAGTAAGATTTAAAAGACTTGTAGCCCTCTCGTCATATTGAAGAAAAGGATCTTTTTGTGCATACGCTTCCCAACTAATAGCATCAAGTAAAAAATTCATATTTTCTAAGTGCTTAAACCAAAAAAAATCAATATATTTAAAAAAGATAAGTTGATTATATCGATCTAATACACGTGAATCTGTTGAACAAGAATAACGAAATTCTTTACAAGCATAACTTGCCCATAATTGCTCGTAAAGGAATTTTTTTAATTTAGATAGCTTATCTAAATTATTATATATCATACCATTTGAAATAGATAAACGATTTAATAATCTAAGAATTTTTTTCGATAAAATAATATCTTTTCCTTCACGAGTCTGTGAATCTAAGTAATCTATAAAGTCATCAAGAAACCCTTCACTAAACTCCATAACTAAATCACGCATAATCGTAGTAGAAAGGACTTTTTCACGTAAATAATAAATAACTTTTCTTTGCTTATCCAAAACTTGGTCATATTTATTTAGGGTTTTTACGCTGATCATAATAAAACCCTTCCACTTTTTGTTGAGCAGAATTTAAAGAATCTGATAGAAATTTAGAATCTAAAATTTCACTTTCAATTTTTAATTTTTGCATTGTTTCTTGTATTTTGTCGCCACCAAAAACCCGAATTAAGGGATCATTTAAGCTTAAAAAAAATCTCGAACTTCCAGGGTTACCTTGTCTTCCTGCACGACCTCGTAATTGGTTATCAATTCTCCTTGATTCATGACGTTCAGTCCCTATAACATAAAGTCCACCTAAGGATTTTACAATTTCAGATTCTTCTTTTTGTTTTTCTTTATATTTAGTGAGTAGTTGACTATGTAGATTAAAAATAAACTTTTCTAAAAGATTTAATTGCTTATTTGAAACCTCTAAAGATGCTAATAGTGTATCTAAATTTTTTTTGCAAATAAGTAACTAATTTCGGACTTTTCTTTAAAGCTCGTTTTAATTGTCTTAAATCAATACCAGGAACAAAAAATTTTTTTTTTCCCTACACATCTTTTTAATATAAAGCGAGTAGATTCTAATGCTTTAAACTCAGGGTTACCACCTAATAAGATATCAGTTCCTCTACCTGCCATATTTGTTGCAATAGTTATAGAATTCAAACAACCAGCTTGCGCTACAATTTTGGATTCTCTACTTACATTCTCTGGTTTTGCATTCAATAGTTGGTGAGGTACCCTATAGGTGTTTAATAATTGAGAAAGTATTTCTGAATTTTGGATAGTTGTTGTACCAACTAGGACAGGTCGGCCTGTAGAATACATCTTCAAGCATTCTTGAGCAATAGCTCTCCATTTACTTATTTCATCAATAAAAATAAAATCTGAATCATCTTTACGCTTCATTTTTTCATATGTAGGTAATATAGAAACTGGTAAATCATAAATATTTTCAAATTCTAATTCCTCAGTTTTAGCCGTACCCGTCATGCCAGATATTTTTGGGTATAGTCGGAAAAAATTTTGATAAGTTATTGAGGCTAAAGTTTCGCTTCCTCTTAAATTTTGAATGTTTTCTTTTGCTTCGATAGATTGGTGTAAACCATCACCCCCACTTTCTACCTTCCATTATTCGACCTGTGAACTCATCAATAATAACAATTTGGTTATCCTTTAAAATATAATGAATATCGCGGAAAAAAAAGGTACCTAGCTTTTAAAGAATTTAAAATATAAGGAATCCATGGGTCTTGGATACTATATAAATTATCAACTTTTAATAAAATTTTAGCACGTTTCAAACCTTGCTCTGTTAGGCTTATTTTTTTTGCTTTTTCATCAATTTCAAAATGCTTTTTATCTTCCAAAAACTTAGAAGCTTCATTAGCTTTAAAATATTTTTCTACTAATAAGTCTGAATCACGTGATATAATTAAAGGGGTCCTCGCTTCGTCAATCAAAATAGAATCAACCTCATCGATAATACAAAAATTGAAAGGCTTTTGTACTAACTCTTTTTTATCTGTGACCATATTGTCTTTTAAAAAATCGAAGACTAAATCAACATTCGTTACATAGGTTATATCTCGAGAATAATTTATTTTACGATCTGGTATTGTCATATCTGATTGTATAAGACCAACCCCTAACCCCAGTAATCGGTGAATTTGACCCATCCATTCTGCATCGCGCTTTGCTAAATAATCATTTATAGTTACTATATGAACACCTTTACCTGCTAAAGAATTAGCTAATGCAGGTGAAGTGGACACTAAAGTTTTCCCTTCACCAGTTTTCATTTCCGCAATTTTACCATCGTTTAAAACTAACCCCCCTAATAGTTGTACATCATAATGTCTTAGGTCAATTGTTCTTTTAGAGGCTTCTCTAGTCAACGCAAAACTTTCAGCCAATGTTTTTTTGTCCAAATTATCTTCTTTAGAAGTAAAAAAATTTTAATTTCGAAGTTCTACTTTTTAACTCATTATCACTTAAAGAGATTAATTCTTTTTCAAGATCATTAATATAATTTAAGGTTGGTCGATACTCATCCCAATGCTATTGATTCGGGGAAATAATTTTATCATCTGTTATTAAATTTGTTTAAATTAAAAGCTTTTAGGGGAAATAAAATTATCTTTTAAGTGGTTTATCTAAATTAACTCTGTTTTTAAATATAAACCTAATAATTTACAGGATTCATAAGTGCCTTTCTTTAATACTTAGTTATTAAATCTGCCATAAAAAAATTAGTTAAAGCTT
>JARUPZ010000946.1:0-26543 GCA_031213475.1 Nereocystis luetkeana | reverse complement strand
TCGCGATTTAACAACCGCATCGCGCAGGAGGGTTTTGCTCTTAACGGAACCGCACCACACTGCACCGTGCGACTATCAAAAATATGCATCCGCATCGCATCGCATTGTACGATATAAAAAATCAACACCCGCACCCAACCGCATCGTTGAATTGTCACCAAAGTAAAAACCGTGCAAACATCAATTTATACGGTGCGGGTACGGTGCGGTGATTATTTTGACCCTTTTTGATCGCACCGCGCCGCACCGTAACCGCACCACACCGCACCGCAACGTATGAAAAGCAAAAACCAAAATCCGCACCGCACGACACCGTACGATTCTCAAATACTAAAATCCGAACCGCAATGAGGGGAAGTACATGTAGAAAAGCACCGCGGTTCGGTTCTACGCCGTGAAAAGCCTTGCTTGGTGTTTTGATTTTTTTTTGTCGTTCGGCATTCCTCCATTGCTACTGCTCGACGTAGCTCCGTCACGACAGTTCAGGAAAGCGAAGGTCAATATTTATTTTTATTTGTCAGGCACAGGATCAATCCGATGCCATTTTCACCACGACAAACTCCTTTACTCAGAAACAACTCGTCGTACCTCTGCTCCGAATTGTAGTACGTTGGTGATACGGTTTTAACTCAGTTTCGTCGATGACGCCGAGCACTAGGACTTGAATGGCCTTCACACGGACGCACTTCCTCGCCATCGCATTCAACCAGTGGACAAGCTCGTCGAACAAAACCGACATTTATATCCGAAACCTTACCCCGCCACCGTCGATGTCTACTTACTCCCAGGAACGCACCCGAGCAGAAGCTAAAATCCGGAACACAAGCCACAGACTTCATGAACAACCTCAACAACCATATGTGGAGCCTGTCCAGCGAAGGCAAGAGGAGGGCGGCTGAAGCAGCGGCTTCCAGCGGCGAAATCGACCCAACTGCGGATCCCGTGTCATCGGGCGAAAGTTCTCCGGGCGACGAAGGGGAAGCGCCGGAGCATTGGATCCACGTCAATTTGCTGACTTTCGCCTTGTTCGGGCCGTTCAGTTATCAAAACGATAGTGACCTCGCCCTCTCTTCGTCAGACGGCCCTAGTCGGAAGACACCGCCTGCAGCCGGGTCACCGGAATCCGAGGAGTTGTCGGGAGGTTCGGCGTCACCTGAAATAGGAATCGAAAGCCCGAACTGCATCAAACTGCTCGCAGCGTCTGACGGCAAGACGAGCAGGCGTGGCATAAAAAAGGCTATGGAGGCAAACCAGGTGGCCGTCAACATCGAAGCCGAAAGCGGCACCAAGCGCAAGGTGGTAGATATCCTCGAGCGACAACAACACCAGAGTGGAGACATCGCGTTGGCGATGAGGGAATGGCGAGAGTCGCTGAAAAAGAAGGAACTGGCGAATCAAGACAAGGCGAGACGGAAGAAACACGCCGACCACGTGCGCTCGATCCGGCACGCGAATCGCCAGAAAGTCAAGGTGCACGATCGCGAAATCAAACACCTTGAGAGACGACTCGCACTCGCCCGCGACAACGGCGACGATGAAGAACGTCGTCTTGTCTACAATGAACTCAAGGAGGCCCTCAAAACTAAGGTCCAGCTTCAAGAGGTACCTGGTCCCTTGGCCGAAGGATGGGAGACAGCTCTTTCGGCGGAGGCAGCCGCAACGACAGAGGCGACGCCAGGTCCTACCCCCATGACTGGCACACCTCCTAGCATGCGACTGGGGCGTGCAACCCCAAGCGACGTGGGTAACGTCCGTCGAACCCACGGCACCAGGGAATCCCACATACGCGTATTGCCGCATGACCCTTTCAAGATCATCTCCCGTCGGAAGCTTGATCCACTTGTCGTACATGTGGACGGCAAACTTTGCGCAGAATTTGTGGAAGATGTGGCCGACCGACTGCTGGCTGATGAACGAAAGCTCACTGACCGTGTCGAAGCAGGTTCCCCTCCCGAGGATGTAGAGTGACGCCATCACCTGCAACGCGTATAGGCGGAATCAATACAGAGGTTACGACGGAAATATGTTGAGCGGACGTGGCACGCGATCGAGTGATGCGCAGTTTTGTCATCAAATGAACTATCATAGGAGGGTAGGCATCTGTGGTCACGGCTTGTTAAGAAACTGCTATGCGGATCATACAACCACTGAATAAAACACTCTCCCGTAAGGTAACACCCCCCCCACATGAGCACACCCTGGCGCACCCGGTGATTTTTTTTTTATTTCGTTTTGCGACCGTCACTTTATCACCCGTGCCAGGTGCTTGTCACTCGGGATACGTTACATAGCCCACCCCCCGACAACAAACCCGGTGATAATACGAGTATATTGTCAAATTGTTATCACCTGGGTGTGTGGGTATTCATAGGACCAGGTCACACGTACCACGTACCTTGTACCACGTACCAGGTACCTTGTGCCTGGTACCAGGTACGAGCAGCAAAGGTACGGGTAATACAACAAACAGTACCAGGTATAGTTATACGAGTAAGTTTGATATATATATGATACCTGGTACAGTACAGTAGGTATCCCCTTTTAAGGGACCCCGCGATAAGGGAAAACGGTATATAAGGGACCTCTAGTTACTGCGCACCGTTACCCACTTTGACTGTAAGGGACCTGTACCAACTCTGATAAGGGACGTCAGTATACCAGGACCCCCAATCCCGATGGCACAAGGGTCACCTTCTGCATATCAAACCAGGTAGATATACAGCGTACATAAGACAGCTGAACTCGTATGATATAATAATACACTGCACTCTAGACTAGAAAGTTGTCTGATATGATACGAGCCTAAAATCATCAGCGAGTGTGACAAGCGCCGGGTACGTGGTCGTACGCAGCAGCGAGTGGCGTTAGGTTATTGTACGATTCATACCATACTTATCATACGCGTTGCTACGAAATGCATTCGGTGCTGCACTTTCAAGTGACTGCTGTTGTACGGCAGTACGAGGACACAGAGTACACAACGTGTGACATACTCGTAAATATGTAGTGCTGATGTACCTGGTACCTGGTTCCGTACACGAGTGGTATCATGTGAATATGACTGCCGCATTGGTGTTTGTATCCTCTGGTGAACTGGGGACTACTGTTGCTGCTGCTGCTGCTGTTGTATCGTACTTGTACATACAACTTGATATTTTATTTGAAAAAAAACAGACCAAAAATCGCTCTGTGACACACCTTCAGCTCGAGGGGGATGCAGCGCCGACCAGCAACATCAAATTCCGGAGAAGGAAACCACCGTTGCTCCCTGACGATGTCCACCAACTTCACGAAGAAGGGGTACGGTATGCGGAAGCGCCTGCGAAAGATCGTGGCTTCGTCTGAGGTGGGGTCCAACAGCTTGGCTTCGGCCTGTAGCATCTTCATCCAAGTTGATTTTCTGTAGTCTGGGCGTGGCTTGGCACGTCGCGAGCGTTTTACGGCAGGCGTCTCAGCGTCCTCCTCGTCGTCTTCAAACGTTGCGAAGGCAGCGGCGGCCGCGAGCGTGGTTTCAGCATCCAAACACGGGAGGATTAGCGCCGGCGACATCGAGTCGCCATCGCTGCTGCTGCTGCTGCTGCTGCTGCTGCTGCTGCTGCTGCTGCTGCTGCTGCTGTTGCTGCTGCTGCTGCTGGCGGTGCTGCTGCTGCTTCTGCTACTGCTGGTGCCGCTGTTGCAGCTGCTGCTGCCACCGCTAATATTGCTTCCATGTGAAGGAGAAGCCATCTCTCTTTACACAAGCGCCGTAGTTACCGCCCGCCGTCGGCTTGATGCTTTCGCGTGGTGGGTGACGGGTGGCAGGTGCGCAGGTAGATGGGTGGGCTGGCAGTAGTAGTGAGATGTAGCACCCAAAATACGAAAAATCTCAGTTCTCAGAAATCAGCAAAACCTCTCAGAACTGAGCTCAGTTCTGAGAGGTTTTGCTGATTTTTGCCCCCTCCAGGAACTGAGATCAAAAATATCGATGATTTCCTGTCCCATAATAGATGGTTCTGATTTTTGGGCTTCGGAGATCGCTGAAAAAGCCAGAAATAACGTCTCAAAAATTTCCCATAATACTTGGCCGAAGGTAATAACAACTGTCTATATTTACTTCGTATAACACACGCATTAAATGTATCATCGCAATTGATACTACCGCGCAATTGGTACTACAGTAGTATAGTACAGTAGTATAACGATGTATACACTCACTCGTGGAATATAGACCATATAAAAAACAGTCAATCATGCATCATGATAATCATGAACATGTGGATTCGGATACTGAGCCATGCGTATCTCAAACCGCTTGGGTGGTGGCGTTGTTTTCTTTCGGTCAAAGCCCCTGACGCACCGTGACAGTCTCCGTAGATATACAGCAGTAGTAGCTGCCCCTGGCCTCGTGGCGGCGGTTGCCCCCGGTCAGCGATTATCCATATAGCTCGCAAGACGCAAGAAGGAAGACACTAAAAAGGCTGGCGCTGCTGTGGTGCTGATTGGAGCCACTAGTAGCGCTGGCGCTGCTGCTGCTGCTGCTGCTGCTGCTGCTGCTGCCGCCACTGCTGTGATGGGATGTACCCCAACATTTCGCAGCAGCTCACTTTTCTCTTTTCTTTGGAGCTGCTTCTTTCCCTCGGCTGTCGGACAGCGCACATCTCTCGCGAGGCGCACGGGAAAGATACCTCGTAAAAGGCTGCGTGGTGCTGGTGGCGCTGGTGCTATACTACTACTACTGGTGCTGCTGCTGGTTGGTGATGTTGCTGCTGCCGGTGCTGCTGGTGCTGCCGGTGTTGCCGCTACGACTGCTGCTGTGACGGGATTTCCGAACCACAGTAAGTAGTTCTCGCGGTTCACTTCCCACTCGTTGGAGCCTTTTTGCGTGCCGTATCTTCGCCGTTTCAATAGATCTCATCTCGAACACGCACCCCCTGATACCTGGTGCACGAAGATGCTCGTACCACTCTGTCCGGAAATATAAGGACATTTTTGTCATCCATATCAACATTCCAACGAAACTTACATTTACGGACGGTGGTAGACCTAGCGGTCGGCAAAGTCAATATCGGCAAAAACAACCGAGGGACGGTGACGAAGATGGCGATGATGACGATGACGATGCTGATCAACACAACTGAAGGTGAGAGCAGGGAGCATGTAAAGTAGAGAGTCATCGATGCCCCACCCGGGCACAACGTACTACTGTACGTACTGTAGGTAAACAAAAGATGGTGCGCCTGGCTCCCTTCCTATTGCATGAGATCTATTAATATATGGTACGTCATCATAGCGGTCCTCCTGTGCTACGATACATGTTATTGCATTGTCTACTCTGCTTACTGCATAACAATGTACGGACCAGGTATGTGCTGTATAATACTGGTAGTATATATGTGGCGTAGTTTTGTGGCCACGGAGCGTGTATCTTGTACTATTAATAATAATAGTATCTCTCTAGGATTGAAGAATCGACGCGGACGCTGGGTTGTGCTGGATGTCGACGGGTAGAACGAACGGTTTAAAATGACATTGTGAAGAACACACACACTACTACTCGTATGACACATTTTTTTTTTAATCACTTTTACTTTCCAGCCTATCTCGTAACGCGTAGGATGTTTTACCCTCAGCGATCTTCTGGACAAGCCGTGGTCACAGGTGTCGTCCCTGCTCCCCCCCGGTACGTGCCATTTTTTTTGTCGCGCAGAGGGTTCAGCATCCCCACTGCTCGTCGATTTTCATCGAATGTAGCTAACTCACGCTCTCGCACTTTCCGCTTATCTTTTTTTTATGCAAGAAAGAGTCGCTACTGTACGAGCATGCAGTCGGTGAGGCCTGAGCCGACGAAAATGATCTTGATAGGCACGCGGACCACCTACCGAGCCACCGGGGGCGCTGTATTAATCTATTAAAATAGAGCACACCCCGCGATGGATGTTCGAATCGACTACCAGTCTGGGCGGCTTTATAATGATCGTTTAAACATGAATATGAACACCAAGTGTTGTTTATATTTCCGCTCAGAGTGGTGTATATCACCAAAACAAAGGCGGCACGCACAACGAAAACGGTGACATTGGAAAGGCCTCGTCGAAATACTTCCACGGGCGCGTCGCTGGGCGTCTGCACTCTCCCAGTTGTCGAGAAAACCAGCTTCGAAAACAAGGCCGTCTGAGGGTATGTATGTGGTATCGTGTGGGCTGCAAGGTAGGTGGGGCTGTAGTTGCCTTGAGGAGGCAGAGAGAGAAAGAGAGGGAGAGAGAGAGAAAAAAAGAGAGAGAGAGAGAGAGAGAGAGAGAGAGAGAGAGAGAAACAGAGAGAGAGAGAGAGAGAGAGAGAGAGAGAGAGAGAGAGATGATCGGCACCATCAGGTTATTATACGTGATGTTTCCGTGTGGTGGTGGTGCACCGAGGAATCTCATGGCCGTGGCCGTGCTTGTGGACGGAGGTGTGGCGCACTATTGCACGAAGCCGGGTACGAAATGTCCGCGGTTCGGCCATCATCAGGGAAAACAAAGTGTGGTCTGGCCGAAGATGCTGCTGCTGTAGGAAACCGACCCTTGACCGGCTGCCCTCTTACACTACAGGACAGCACACCCTACAAGAAACAGGGAAGCTGGTCCAGGCTGGATTTCTTCTTCTTTTTCTTTTTCTTCTTCTTCTTCTTCTTCTTCTTCTTCTTCTTCTTCTTCTTCTTCTTCTTCTTCTTCTTCTTCTTCTTCTTCTTCTTCTTCTTCTTCTTCTTCTTCTTCTTCTTCTTCTTCTTCTTCTTTTTCTTCTTCTTCTTCTTCTTCTTCTTCTTCTTCTTCTTCTTCTTCTTCTTCTTCTTCTTCTTCTTCTTCTTCTTCTTCTTCTTCTTCTTCTTCTTCTTCTTCTTCTTCTTCTTTTTCTTCTTCTTCTTCTTCTTCTTCTCCTTCTTCTTCTTCTTCTTCTTCTTCTTCTTCTTCTCCTTCTTCTCCTTCCTCTCCTTCTTCTCCTTCTTCTTCTTCTTCTTCTTCTTCTTCTTCTTCTTCTTCTTCTTCTTCTTCTTCTTCTTCTTATATGTGACGCGCATGAAGACTACCACAACCAATTCTTACTTATTCAAGTATGGGGGCATTCTACACGAACTTCAGTATAACGACTCCCGCAAAAAAAAACGCGTTTTCCTTCAAATCTAAGCCTGCCTTTCGTACCAGGTATTATTGCTCGTTTTCTTGTTAGGAGTAGGTGAGGGCGCCCGCTCTGAAAAAAATCGCTCGAAAGAAATTTAAGGCTCTTTTATTCCCGAGAAACTGGAAGATTGACCGAAGGAACGGCGCTCGGGGTCGGGCGGGTGTAATACTATAACCCATACTACAGTAGTACAGGACACCTACAGAAACTAGAAACAGGAAAGCTCGTCCAGGCTTGAGTTCTTACTAAAGTACGATTGAGTTCTATACTTCTGTAACTCCCGAACGTCTTCTCTTTTAACAGACAAATCGGAAAAATGGGAACGAAGCCTAAAATGAGAACCAAGCGGTATCTCCAGAACCATGTGGTGTATCAGATAACCAAAATGATCCTGCGAAACCCCTTGGCCAGCCCTGTGAGAGGAGCTCGTCAGAACGGTCATGCTCCATCTCGTGCCTTCGGGTGGGCGCAAAAAGCGATATACGCTGGCTCTATTGTGATTTCTCTAGATGCTGGCTACCGCGGCGATGCCGAGGACTTCCAGTCTGAGCGACAGCTCATTCGAAGGCTGCTGTACAGCCCCACAGGACTGTCAACTTTTTTTCTTGGAGTTGTACACAATTGGTTTGCTTTCTAAAAAAAACGTCCGTTCTCATTTTTTGTTTCGTTCCCATTTTTCCGATTTGTCTGTTTTTTCCTGTACATACCAGGTTGCCTTTCATGTTGCTCATTTTATTATTATTATTATTATTATTATTATTATTATTATTATTAGTATTATTATTATCTCCCTTGCCATCCGACAATGTGCGGCATGATCTTCAACATTGATCACTCATAACTTTCCCGAAAGAAGAACACCTCGGAAACAAAGGGAAACCCATGCACCAAGTCTACCTCCCTTCCTATTGTAGGTGTTCTATACGATGTGTGTGGGGGGAAGGGTTGGAGAATAAGGTGGGAGAGCTACAGAGAGAGCGAGACGGCAGGGACTCTCTCATAGGCACTACCGATAGCAGTGTGTACCAGCAACACCGCACGACCTTCTGCGCGTTGAAACATGCGTGTAGCAGTCGTAAACCAGCCATTTTGATGGACAGCGGGTTTTTAGTAGATGCTTCTTCGGGGGTGCTTAAGGAGGGGAGTGGTCGTTTTTTGGTGGACGAGATGGAGGGATGTTGGTTGTAGTAAGTAGTCTTCATGAGCGTCACATCAGTTTTTATTTGTCGTAGGATACTGCCGCGCTTTTGTTCTGGAGAGTTCTTCACTTTCTGTTATTATAGTCGTTTATTAGAACAACACTACACATTGTCGGATGGCAAGCATAATAATAATAAGATGTACAGTACAGAAGGCGCTCGCTCTAGTAGTAACAAATAATTTCGGTCGTAAATCAAGAAATTGGGTGCTCCTTTTCTCGAGATATAATAAACATAGAAGATACATGGCGATAGAAACGGCGCCCAAGGTCGGGCGGGTGCATTGCATCCCCTGCGCCAGCCAATAGCCGCCTGCGCTCATTGGGGGTTGGCAAAAGAAAGCAAGAAGTTGAGCCTCAACGCCAAACACGGTATCGACCCTCTCGTACGACGTGCCTTAGGCACCCACCTTATTCTGGCGGAGCGAGAAGGAGGATATCTTGCAATCTCCTTTTTTTGACGGCGAGCGCCCACGAGCTATTACGGAGGCCCATATTAAATAGGACCTACGGTACACACAAAAACCTATATATTTCGCTTTTTTACACTCAATATTATTTGGTCCTATTTACTATGCCCCCCGTAATACATAGACTTTCCTATTTTTGCCTTCCTTTCCCAGCGGAGGTTCCATCTTCACCTCTCTTGGGTACTCCCAGAGGTCCCACTTTTGAACAGCGCCATTTTCTAGTATATATATGCCGGCAGGCGAGCCTATTTACCTTTTTCGTTCGTTTTCAAGAAGAAAGAGCCTCACTCTTCTAATCTGCTGCTTTTGGGGGGGATTTTTAGCTTTTTTGCGTATATACGAGCATGTTGCCGTCGAGCACCTACCGCAAGCACAACAGCAGTGCGCAGCACAGCGCAATCAGCATTGCCCGAAAAAAACGTGCGAAGCAAAGTACGTCCTGACCAGACGGCGACACCGGTAGAAATCAAGGCAGATTTCTCGCGAGAGCCAGCTTATATGTCGAGCATTCTTCCGCAGCTCGCTGTGCTCTCAAAAGGAACGAAGAAAACGAAATCTTCCCGCCCGACAAAAGCCTTTTCAGCATGGGGCTCTTGGTATCCGCAAGTCGCAGGCGTGCACCTAAAGCCGTGGAACCCTCTGTCCGCTTCTTTCGTGTTTCTTTTCTGTTGTTCCTTGTGGGCGAGCGGAAGCCGCCCGCGGATCGAAGTGTCTCGTCCTTGCTGAATTTCGTTTCATTTTTATGCCACATGGTTCTTAAGGTCTATTTTTTTACGAGACGGTCGATACTGTAGACCTTTCATGCCAGCAGCAGGGGGCTTCTGTAAACCACGTAACATAATACGTAACGAGTTATTGGCGCGTCCCAAAAAAGACTTGCCTTCTATGTATAGTAGCATATATATTCCAGTTTATAATAACATCAAGTACAGGACACTTACTGTAAAAAGAAAAGACCCAGCGTAGATTTCTTACGGTCTGTGGACGTTTCTTACCTTCGGGCGCCTTCTGTATAATACAAGGCTTAACCCTTGTAGGACCGCAGTCCCGTTTTGGGGGCAAACTACTTAGAGTTTGAGTGTTTTGTCCCCAAAACGGGACTGCAGTTCTAAAAGGGTTAACGAGGTCTTGATGCGCCCACTAAGACCAATCTCCTATGCATATATGAGCTTAGCTCTCTCGATGTTAATATCAGAACCGCTTGGTCTTCAAGTTAACGTGTGAAGGTGTTACCTACCCTCGTCCTCGACGACGACAAATAAATGTAAAAGTATTACCTCCTGAGCTGCAGGGGTAAAACGCCGATCGATTGCCCAGCGCAGGGTAATCCTTACGACGAAACGTCGAAGCGGCCCTCTTGTTTACGCCCAGAGCAGCGCAGGAAAACCTGCTGTATTAAGAACGTAAGACTCACTTTTGTTTTTTTTTGGGGGGGGGGGTGCTATGAAAATTGGATTAGGAAAAAAAATCGTGCTCAGCGGCGAGTGACACACAAAATGTTGACAGGGATAGGTTTGCAGCCTATGATCAGGCTTGTTCAAGGATGGCTGTCATAATAAAGCTGTATGGCTCGCTCAGGTTGGGTTTCCTTGTTGCCGGGCCCACACTGTAACCAAGTAAGAGTAAAACACGCACATACAAATCATACAAATCATACTAACTGTACCAGGTATTTTCCAGGCCCGTTCACGGGTCAGGTGGTCTTCAAACACTCACGGGTCGGGTGGGGCCGGGTCTGGTCTGGTCTGGTCAGGAGGTATTCGAAATCTCACGGGTCGGGTTGAGTGGGGCCGGGGCGGGTTAGGTGATTCCATTCGACCCGACTCGCGAGCTTTTACCCGACCCGTAAGCAGTCCTCTGGCACACTCTGGTGGATTCTTATGGCTGGAGGCGGAGGTCGGATCCCAACTGGGCAATGGCAGGAGCAGCAGCGGCGGCGGCGGCGGCGGCGGCATTGGCAGCAGCAGCAGCAGCAGTCATCGCAGCGGATCCAGGCAGCCCAGTAGGCGAGCCTGTGGGCGTGGACGACGTAGGCTCCTAACCTTGTACACATCGAACATATCAAAAAGACCACGATCTACTGTAGATGAGCTAGATCCTGTTTACGTTTATGAGAGATACCAGGCACTACTGTGCAGATCCCAACCGATAGTAGGGTCTACTACAATCTGTGAGTGAAAATCTTTAGGGGTGTTTTTGACTTAAAAAAGGCGCAGCGCGGTCTGCACTTCGGAACTGTCGTCCACAGTAGAGGAATTTCCTCGCTCGATGCAAATGCGGCGCAGCCACGTTTATGGCCAGTTTTGACCTGTTTGGGCTGCCGTTTGGAGTCACGGCTAGGGTTGGGGTAAGGGATGGGGGTTGGGTTGGGTCTTCTCCCGTGCCTTGATCCCAACAGGAAGAAAAATACCTGGACAGCCTACCAACCTGAAGACCCGTACTCACAGATTGTAAGAGGGCCTCGACAAACCAGTCGTGCAAAGGTCGTGTCACACAGAAGCCTCATCCGGCAAAACATGACCTGCGCCAGCGTATCATCTACTATTAATAGGACCAGGTATAGCAGTAGATCAGGGACATGTCTGCCCGGGAAGATCTAGATAGTGAACCACGGGAAATGGTCTGTCAGATATGCGTAACCATCGGAACTCCCGAGTACTCCTGTACATTGGAGTACCCTGCCCTGTGTAGGGCGATCTACTGCGGGTGCGTCCAAATATCTGAGGGCGAGTCTTACATAACCCCGTTTGACTTGTGAGACCGAACGGAACGGAATAAACAGGAACGGAACGGAACGAGGCTGTTCGTAGTCGCTCGTTCCGTTTCTAGTTTAATACCGGTGTTTGGGTCCGTGCACAATCCTGGGCCTGAAGCGTGTTTTAACAGTAACAGAACAGAACGAGGCTGCTCGTGGCCGTTCGTTCCGTTCCTAGGTAAAGACCCGTGTTTGGGTTCGAGCGTGAGTCTGGGTCTGGGGCGTGTTATGAACCTATTCGACCTTTGTGGGATCGAAAGGGAACGGAACGAGGTTGTTCGTGGTCGTCCACTCCGCTCCGCTCCTAGGTGAAAAGGAGAGAGCGTGTTTGAGTCCATGCAGAATCCTGGGCCTGACTGAGAGTCTAAGCACCAGGAAGCAACTGTGCCAGGAGATCACGGGTTGACTCCTTGACCGACCGACCGACCGACCGACCGCCCCCCTACACTAAACATAGTACTATAAGGCATTGACGTGTCCGAAAAGACCGGTCCCCTCGAGGCATACGGCAATATCGGCCCTCTCGCAATAAACCTCACATCCGGCTGTATTTTGGCTTGATCACTATTCCTACCTACCGATAACGGGGGAGGTTTCTTACCATGTTCTTGTTGGACAGCGAGTGCCTAGGCTACTTAGTTTCTTATTTATTTGTATTTCTAGGCCAGATTTCCTGATATGTGATTTATTACCAGAGGGTCGATACTGCTGTGCTTTTCCAGGAAAAGGCATCGGTGGGTGTTGACACGAAGCACTTGCCGCACCGGACAGATCATCTAGATCATCTAGATCATCTAGATCAGCTAGTTCGTCTAGATCCTCTAGATCATCTAGAATATCTATTGCAGATCATCTACTAGCCCTCCTGAGACTTCAGAGGTGAAAATTGACGATACAAAAAAGTGACGATTCCAGCAGCGACCGACTACCGATTGGTGTCCGAGTGTACAACCATACAAGGAGTCGTAGCCCGACACGGGCGCAACAAACATCCTACTCCTACGACTCCAGCAGCGACCGACCACCGATTGGTGTCCGAGTTTACAATCATACAAGGAGGCGTACTCCGGCACAGGCGCTACAACCATCCTGCTACTACCCCTACGTACTGCTGGTCGCTCACGCTGCTCGCAGACGGTTGACAGCGCCAAAAGTCACCAACCATTGTTTTGGTCGCTATCGAGGGGTCCCAAAGGGGTTAGTACATACAATCTTTGCCGATACATCAGCAGTGCCGGTCCCTCTATAGTGGCGGTATCATATGCGTCAGCCAACAGATACCGGTCCTATTATAGCGGCAACCGGCACTATCTACTCCGCACACACTGCCACACTGGTTAATCACATGCCAGTATGTACCCAGCGATTTCACCGGCTCTATAACGGGCAGCCGGCACTACTCAACCGGCACTAAGGACCACCGCTACTGTAAAAAAGGTTTGCGCGAGAGCCGTAGCTCACAGATCCTACCCGGCCAAGCGCGCCCCAAGAAACGTGCTACGTACAGTAGACCTTGGCCGGAAAAAATCATGACCTGGATTGTCTAGCATGGACAGTATGCCATGAGCACATAAACTATTTGGGCTTCTGATTTCTATCAGATTTGAGTGACCTTAGGAACTACCTGGTACCGGATACCTGGTACTGCGTATTGCAGGGCTGTGCCCGGTCCTGTGTGTCGTCCGATATGCTACCCGTGGGTAGATTAAAAATCTGGGAGTCTAGGCGGCATGGAGCAAAATTATGCTGGGAGACCGCGGTTGACACCTTGAGTGACCGCCTCATTGATGCCTTGACTGGTCGCCCCGTTACGATAAAAAACACTAGTAGTGCAATAAGGCCTTGACGTTTCGAGTGACCGTCCCCTTGACGCATTGGCTAATCGCCTCCTATTACTAAAAATAGTATAATAAGGCCTTGCCGCCTTGATTGCCCGTCTCCTTGACGACTTGACTGACCGCCCCCTTACACGATAACTAGTAGGACTGGACCCTGGTCCAGTATATACTGGAAGTACTAGTACCGGCAGTACTACTGTACTGGCTGGAGGGGCTGCTAGGGTGCCAGCACTTTGACTATTTACGTACGTCCTACAATAACGCCTCATTAAACAGCAGAAACCCATCAAAAACCACGGCGTAAAGAGCAGAGAGGGCACGCAGAATAGCTAGAAAGGGGAGAGAGGGAGACAGTGCGGGAGACGCGGGAGACCGTGAGCACGACGGACGAAGCCGCCTCAACCACTGATGGCTTGGGCCGTGTGGATCCTGACGGCGCACCTGGAGCCGAGCCCTTAGTGGAGTCGATCCCCGCCACCGCTGCTGCTGCTGCTGCTGCTGCTGGTGTGGAGGTTGTATCGACCTTCAATCGAGAAGAGGGTCGGGACCGGCTGAAGTAGTCACAGCGGGAGGCGAAGCACAAAAGGCTTAAGACATCGCGAAGGAGAATCTGATTAAACATCATGTTTGGAACAATATAATTTATTAAATGGGTATGTACTTGAGTATTCACGTCTCTGAGGCCGCGATTTCGCGGATTGTAGCGATTCAGTATTGCACACTTCAAACGTGTTTTTGAACCCGTGTCCCACCTTATCGGTATCTAGGCTGCATGCTGCAGTGTGCCGTATTTCTGCACAATCCTGCCCATCATACGCCTCGCTCACTTTTGCTCTCTTTTTTTTCATTCTTTGTCAATCTACCACCAAGTTGCATTTGAAATGATCCTAAAACGACGGATTCTCTAGCTCTAGTGTAGCCTAAACGCGTAAAAACGTGCAGGGGCCTCCGGGGGCGCCTCCGACGGGGCCCCCTCACCAGTCGGGGGGGGGGGGAAGGGGTCGCGGCGCAGTGCACTGTTCGGGTCCTGTGTACCGGCATAAGAGGCAGCCAGTACATACGGTACTGGCTAGAGCTACCAGGGCCCAGCCCTAAAAACTAGGGAAACAAAGCCCTGACGCGTTGAATGACCGCTCTCTTGACCCCTCGCCTGAAGGCTCCCTTACATCAGAACTAGTATTGTAAGGCCTTGACGCATCCAAAAAGGCTGGTCTCCTACATTGCGGGAGAGGACACAACAATAGGAAAACGAGCAGTAAGAAAGCCGGGCTGAGCTATAGAGGAAAACAAGATAATCAGGAGTCGTTCTACAGTATTCGACGCGAGACAACGGGGGAAGAAGTCGCTGAAGTCGTCTCGTGATAAAAATGGCGAACTGTAGTGGGGAGGGAAGAGGAGAGCCAGCCTATTATGCGACCCCGAACCTGAGTTACGATTAGAGGAGGGAGAAAGGCAAACAAATCGAAGATAGTAAATGGGAAGAGAAAAAAAAAAATGTCCACTAGTAAGACACACCTACTCTCTGAGCCGGCCATAGAAGCATATTGTGAAAGCATCCTTGAACAACCTCGAGCATAGCATGTTGTAGAGGGTTTAGCGTAGCGCTTGCCGCTGAGCACGGGTTCTTAATCCATTTCTATGAGCGTCCCCCCTAAAAGTGAGCTTCATGTTCTTAATATCAAAAACAGGTTGTGTATTTTTTCGTGGGCCTGCACCGCACTGATGTTGGTGTAGAACACCCCCCGTTCTCAAGTAAGGAAAACGAGCTGTTCCTGTTTCTATTTTTCGGTGTCGTGTACTGGCCGTGACTACCATAGCCCCCCACGTGATATGTCGAACGTGGTTAATATTTTTCCGGCTAGAGTGGTAGGGTATGTCAGAGAGAGGCACCTATCGGTGTTGACACGAACCACTCCACACGTCAGACACATCGTGATCTAGCTCATCACGATCTAGATTATCCAAACCCCAACATCGTGATCTAGGTCGTCACGACCGTAGATGACCTACTGTAGGTTCGATATCGCGATCTAGCTCGTCACGATCCAGATCATCTAGATCCAACAGCGTGATCTAGACCATCACGGTCTACAGCAAGAGGTCATCTCGATCCGATATCGTGATCTACTTCATCACGATCTAGATCATCCGGGCCCAAACATCGTGACCTAGGTCGTCACGATCTGGAAAATCTAGGTTCGATATCGCGATCTAGCTCATCACGATCCAGATCGTCTAGATCCAACATCGTGATATAGACCATACGCCGCTTCGTTTCGATACCCTACGAAGCAGGGAGGCGCACGCTTTTAGGGTCGCGCGCGCAAGCATTATTTACGGAAGAAACGCTCGTAGTGAGATTCGAACCCGTGTCCTCCGCGACATCAATTGCGAAGGTGTTGCCTACTGAGCTTGAGGAGGCAAAAAATCGAGCTAATACTCAGCCCAGGTAAGCCGACGCGAGCCAACAAGGGAACGAGAGGGATGAAGTGTTTGCGCGACAAAGAATGCGAGGCACAACCTGTGCTGGGGACGAGGGTGACCCCGAGTCTGCGTTACGAGCAGGAGGGAGAGAGAAAACAAGTGGCGAAGATTCTAAAATGGGATGAAAAAAAAAAGTTAAACAAAGTTCAACGGGTAGTCCTTGCAACACGCAGCGGGGGACGGGGGGCGCGAGTCAGTTGACTATATTTAAGTCGAAAGTTTTGTATGTTCCCCAGCTTATCTCGCTTGAGATTTGTTTTTTACTACTCTCGACTTCCTTTCTGGAGGAGGCGTTTCGTGAGTGGCAAGTGTTGACCCCTCCTTATCTCCGCCGCGAAACGCTTTCAAGCACCAGACAGAGCACGATCTAGGCCATCTACAGCACCTAGGCCATCTCTAGATCCTACAATGTTTTGCCACGAGAAGTTGTGCAAGAAGAACAGTAATACAGTAGTGCCATACAGGTCCCACCCGGCGGCAAATATGTGGCGCAAGAGCCTTTTTTGCTCATGCTAATCCCACCCGAAAACAACGATCCTCATCGCTCAGATCACATACTTACGTCAGGATCTACCGGCCCCGCTGTTACGGGGGACCATAGTTAATAGGGTCCATCGTCTACATAAAAACCTACATTTTTAACCATTTCCACTAACAATATTTGGTCCTATTAACTATGGCCCCCCGTAATAGATCATGATGTAGAGCATGGAGCGACATCTGATCTGATCTGTCTGGTGTGTGTATTTCGTTTCGATGTTTCGTTTCTCGTGCAGAGGGCTCACTCAGTGTTTCCCCCGACTGGTCGCATGTCGTTGTGGTCTTTTTTTGCCAACTCGCTGTAGAAGGATGTGAGTCGGTCGGCCACGCGGTGCACTTACTGCTGTAGATGAAAACACATTTCAGAGCTCAGAGCATATAATCTGGAAGGTGGGATCTTCAATCTGGAATCTCGATTTTCAAACCACACGAACGCGACTTTCCTCCCCCGCGAAACCCCTTGTGGAAGCGTTGGACTTCGGGCACAGGTGTATCTAATCGACATGAACGTCCTGTTTAAGCTTGATTTACTCTCGCCGTCCACAGGAGGGGGGAAATTCCAGATTCCAGATTCCAGATCCGAAAAGCAATTACCAGGTATGAAACAGGGCTTGATAATACTACATTTGGACGTATGCTGCAGTTTACCGGGGTCAGCGCCTATGTTTTCTGAGGCTTATCGTTTGAAAATAGTGTATAAGCCCTATGCTTCATCCCAAAAACTGTTTTTAACAGAAAAAAAAACGGACGCTTGAGCCTCGGCCTATCGTAGGGGATGTTTCGCAATATTTAGTAAAAACACAGATGGGATCAACGATGCAATGGTTGGGAAACCCCAACCCCGCTACGAGTCAGCAATGATTTGGTCAACTAAATGCTGCCCATGTCGTTGCCCCCGTGCGGTGGGCATCTCATGGGTAGCCCATGGGTAGCGCATAGGTGGCCCGTGGGGTTTTGGTGGGGGCTCGTGGGTAGCCGATGGGTAACTCACGGGTAGCCTGTGGGGCCATGGCAACAGCGCACGGGTAGTCCGTGAGTAGCCTGTAGATAGCCCGTGGGCAGTCTATGGGTATAAGCCATGGATATTCCCAAGAGTAGCCGATGGGTAGCCCGTGGGCATCATGCGGAGTTTCTCTTGGGTACCCCATAACATTCTAGCGGTAACCTATGGCCCTTCCATAGGTAGCCCATGGGTATTGCGTAGATAGCCCATGACCATACGGGTAGCCCATGAATATCCTATCGCACGCCCATGAGAAACCCATGGGTAGCCCATTCATTCCCAAGGGTAGTCGATGGGTTGCTTATGAAGTACGTGAACAAATACTAACATGAAATACAACGAGGGGGCATTTCTGGGGACTGGGGTTGGAGCTTTGGCTCGGTTCGGGGCTGGCTTTGAGGCCGAGGCTGAGACTGGGGCTTGGCCTCCTGTGGGGCTCTGGCTGGGGCTGGAGGCGGAGCGGGGGTTGAGGCTCGGGTTTGAAGCGGGGCTGGGGTCTGGGCCGGGGCTCGGGCTGTGGTGGGAAGAACCTACGATCCTTATCTTTTTGACGGACACCCCATCGATTGTCCTCGGGCAGCCCACCAGATGCACGACAACATGAACGAAATCAAAAGCATACAATAGTAAAAAAAAATGTCATTCGTTGCTGGGATGGGCTGTGGTGGGGGCTCTGGGAAAGGCTTGAGCTTGCGCCGAGGTGGCATGATCTTGCGCCGGGGAACGTGCCTGGGGCTGGGGCTGGAGCTTGAGGGGCGGCTGAGGCTAGAGCCAGCGTCGGGCAGCGGCTAGAGATGGGTCGGGTCACCCACGGAACGCTCATGGGATTCCCGCGGAGCGCACGTGGTGCGTCCGCGGAGCGTCCATGGCAGCTTTGTGTCCCCGTGCGGTGCCCATGGAGATTCGTAAAAAACAGCATAAACTCCAGACCACCCGAGACGGGGCAGGGGGCAGTGCCGGGGTTTGGGTCAGGGTTCGAGCTGGGCCTGAGGCAGAGTCTAGGGTTGGGCAGGAACTGGGGCTTAGAATCGGGGTTGGAATCGAGGGTGGGGCCGGGGGTGGGGTGTGCGGCCGCAGATGGGGCGGAGGGCTTTGGTCGGACTTGCAACTTTGGGCCTGGGTTAGGGTTAGGGCGGAGGCCATTGGTCGGACTTAGGGCTGTCACAGCTGTCTCAGCTGGGCTGGAGGTGGAGCTGGGGGGGAGGCTTGGTCTCGGGTGGGGCATGGTCTGGGCCTGCGGCTAGAGCTGGAACTGGAGCAGGGAGTGGGGCTGCGGCTGGGGTTGGAGCTGAAAATTGGGCTTGGGTCAAACCTGGGACTGAGGTTTGGGTCGGGGCCAGGGCTGGGGCCAAGGAATGAGCCTGGGGTGGGGCTTGGGATTGGGCTGAGGGCGAGTGCTCTGGTCGGGTCTGGAGCTGGGGCTGGGGCTGGGGCGTGGGCAGGGGTCTTGGTCGAGCCTTCGCCTGGTGCTGGGAAGGAGGCGGAGGATGGGACGGGAGTTTGGCTCGACCCTGGCGCTAGGACTGGGGTTGTGGCTAAGGCTAATGGTGTGACTCCTCCCACGGTAAGAGTTGCCGTCTTTAGCTCAGTCTTTTCTGATCGGCTCAGCTTCTCGTATGACCTACCGCTTGTTGGTACGTCAATATGGTATTTTCATTGGTATGTTTGAGTTGGACTAGTGCATACAATGGTTGGCCGGGTTGCGCGAATAACAACGTCTAAGAAAGACAAGTTCCGGGTCAGTTAGGCATCGAGTCTCCTCGGGTGAGGAGCTCGGAGAGTAAGGCACCACCCCTCAAGGGGCATTGCTGTCGCGTCTGGAGGTTGGTCTGGTGCTCTGGTGCTGGGGATAGAAATGCACTAGCTTGAAACAAGTGAGTGTCGTGCGCGATATTCCTATATTTATTACCCCATCAGCAAACAGCAGTATCGTGAACACCCACCGCAAGACACATATCCACATAGGAAATCCACGGATGTATCCCGGACGTCCCCTGACTAACGCATGCCCGTGACTGCGGCTGCGGCCAATGCTGGACGCATGGCTGCTGTGGCCGTGGCAGTGGCCGTACCAAGGTACAGGACATGTTCATACGTGCCACACACAACTGCAGTAAAAATCCAGTATCTCCTATTAACGCCCTCCATGCACCGTTCCTTAAACGCTGGAGACAGACCCACACTCCTTGATTGCGTGGAGAGTTAGTCCTGAATGCTGCTGAGTAGTCGAGAGTCAGAGGTTAAAGGACCGTGTTTTATGAGAAATGGGGAGAAAGGATAAAAAAACTGGAGTAGCAGGTGAAAGGAGAGAGCCGCACGCAGGTTACGACTTTTTTTTTTTTCAATCATCACTTTTACTTTCCTGCCTAACTCGTAGGAGGTTTTACGCTCAACAAACTTCTGGACAAGCCGTGGTCACAGTTGTCTACCCTTCTCCCCCCCGGTACGTGCCTTTATTTTTTGTCGCGCATAGGGTTCAGCATTCCCACTGCTCGTCGATTTTCATCGAATGTAGCTAACTCACGCTCTCGCGCTTTCCGCTATTCAATTTTCTTAGCCAAGAAAAAGCCCGTACGAGCATGCACTCGGTGAGACTTGAACCCACGAAATTGATCTCGATAGGCTCGCGGACCACCTACCAAGCCACCGGGGACGATAAGAACAACCAAATTGGCTGTTAGATATAGGTCTTTATCTTACATATGATCGCACTCTCCATTTACACCAGCATCCGAGGTCCCAGCAGCCTACCGTGATCGGCTCTTAAAATCACCCCAGGAGGTGTGTTCTCTTGCGAGCTGCCAGATATACGGTAGGCGTGGAAAGACGAAACTATTTGCTTACTGTGTTGATAGCAAGCGTCAAAGCGAAAGGGCTACGTACACGGCAAATTTCCGTTGTATATACTGGCATACCATTCAGCATGGCGCTCTTTTTTGTTTTTCAAGGGGCATGCCAACGTATCCTGCTATTACGGGGGACCATAGCTAATAGCACCATATATTGTTAGTGAAAATGGTCAAATATATAGTTTTTTTTATGCATACCATAGGTCCTATTGACTGTGGTTCCCCGTAATAGTTTTTTCTTGTCGTTCAGGGCCACGACAGGAATGTTCCACAAAACACAACAGAAATAATTCGTACCAGGTGTATTCCGGCAAAAAAAAAAGAGGAAGAATCAAATGAATATAGGCCTAAGCACGACTAGCCTCATGCGGCGTAGCTGGTGTCGGAGATAAACGCCCTTGCGTTGTACAGAATCGACCCTCTGTTGATAATCTGACCTCAGGCGCTAGGCGGCATTCTTCCCCTGGCGTCGCGAGAAAGGGGAAGACTTCCTACGACTTCCTGTAGACTGCGATCGCCTCGGCTACATACTTTCTTCGTTTCTGCCAATTTCTACTATTATTGTAGGCTAGCTTTTTTAAAAGTTTTTTTTTTGTTTCGTCCTCCGGCTTACCGGTAGACCCGAACCTTAAGCTCACCACACTTCCACGTTCAGAGTTTCGTGTCGTGTGTCAATTTAACCCGTAGCTCTCATTGCAACGGCAGAGCAGGCCGCCGTTTCCACTGGCGCTTGGGCACGTTGACCCGACCTCACTAACCCCCGAGAGGGGCAGGCGCGGAGGAGATAGCCACCCGGGAGAGTCAACTCCTCCGGGTAGTTTTCTTCCGAGAGGGCCGACACTGTACCATGTGGCTCGGATACACCCGCTACCTCCTCAGCAGCCCGGGCTGCTTCGCCGGGGACCGATGCAGCAGTAGTCCTGACACATTGCTTCAAAACGTTGTTTTGCTGCTGAAGTATCATACAGAGCGACGCGTGTTTGCCTTAAAGGAGCAGCACCTTTTAAATATTTTTCCGAGGCTCTTTCCTCTCTTAAAGAGCAAAGCAAAAAAAAGTGCAACTGGATGAACAAACAATCCCCAACCCTCTACTCACAGGTTGGTTCACGAAGAGTGTTGCAAAACACTTATGGCATTCCAACGATGTTGGTCGTGTCGAGGAGCTCGGCCTATCAGATGTGTTCCCGCCAAAAGTGCATTAAGGCATGCCCTAGGGTAGCACGCGTCTAGCGGCTATTTTACGAAGTGCCGCAGTAGTAGCAGTCTGATATGGAAGTCAATGTGTATCGACGAGCTCAGGGGACAATGAGCCCCATAATGCCGTCTACGTAACACGTGTGATAAGATAACGCACGCATCACACGGGTGATAAGATAACACACCCTACGAGTAAAACACGGGTGATAAGATAACACAACCGCATCCCACTAGGGTGATAGGATAGAACACCGTATCACACTAGGGTGGTAACATAACACCCACCACCGTCTAACAAGTGAGCTAAGAGAACACGCTACCAGGTGCCGTATAACACTTGTGATAGGATAACACTCGTATCACACGGGTGATAAGATAACATACCCCACGAGTATCACACGTGTGATAAGCTAACACACCGTATCACACCAGGGTGATAAGATAGCACACCGTATTACAGGGGGGGGATAAAAAACACATTGCCGTTTAACACGTGTGATAACACAACACACCGTATCACACGCGCGAAAACAAAACACGGTATAACACGATAAGATAGCGCATTACCGCATCACCCGTGTGATAAGATAGCACACCCCCTCGGATGCATGGATTCAAAGCTGATTTTCTCGACAACGGAGAGAGCGTAAACTATGTGTCTACGGAAAAATATCGTCTTTCGTTTTCGTTGCGCGTCCCCCCCCCTTAAGACATGGTTTGGAGGAAAAGGCCTCCGAAACTCACCCCAGGGGATGTGCTATACCGCCCCCCGTGCTGTACGGTAAGCGATAGAAAATAAGGGCTGGATGGTTACACTTTCCACTTGATTGAAGCCGTTGATTGGATTTTGGGTTATTTTTCATACGTGGATGGCATGATTGGAACAAGCGCTATAAATGTTGTCAGACGGCACATGAAATCGTAACACGTACATGAAAAACGAACCATTCTTTGCGAGGAGCCTCGACTCTAAACAGGCCGAATCCCCGATCTGACAGCTAATGTTTTTTCTCTTTCAATTATTACAAATAGCCCACGCTTATCAATAAATGAAAATGTCAGGAGACGGTCAGTCCAAAGGGAAAGCATGCACCTGCACCGGTCAAGGGTGCGGACCCGAGCGTTCCACACTAAAACCTATCACTCTGAGAGTAAATACGAATACCTTTTAGACATTAATAAGAAGACCAAGCGGTCCTTGTGTATTCATTCGCCCAGCGCGGTGGGGGGTTTGGCGTTAGTCAAGTGGAAAACAAGTGGAAAGTTGCCGTCAGTCAAAAGGAGTGAAAATGCCGTCTCCCGACATGTTTGCGCCTAAGCCTTGAATCCTTATAGCTCTTTAGCTGCTGCTTCACCAAAGGGAGTTGTATACCTTTGTTAAGCTTGCCTGTATCCACTTGTCGTGTCGCTCATTGTGTGTAAAACGGCGAAAAAAACGACAAAAGCCCCCCCCAGAACATTCAAGAACGCGTGAAAGAACGACAGTGCGTCAAACCGTTTTGACGCCGCACAAACCGCCTCCTACTGTAAACCCGAACGCCTGCTCTTGGCGCTTTTAGTAAGCTGCAGTCCCGTTTTGGGGGACAAGCTACTCATAATTCGAGTGGTTCTTCCCCAAAACAAGATTGCAGTTTGCGTTAAAAGGGTTGAACCAAAACTTTTGGCAAGCGTGTTGCAAACCCCGAGTGGTTTGTCCACGCCGGTGGTCGGGACCCCCCCCCCCTCCCTTCACATAGGGGGCGTGGACAGATTTCTCGTGGAACCACTGGACAATATAGCACACCAATAGGCGTACCAAGATGAGAGGTTGTTGAGACTCCTTCTGGGGTTCGCTACATTGTTCAGTGCCTCCGCGAGGATTTTTGAACACCCACATTGTGCAAGGGGGGAGGGGGGGGGGGGGTACTCGATATCGTGCATGGCTGTAGTCGTATGACCGTGGTCCCTCGCATCCCCACAATGCCCGGACGGAGCACGCCGGGTTTTCACCCACCAGGCAGGCATTGCTTGCACCAAGCGCGAAGCGCCGTGAGGTGTTGGGTTAGTCGCATGAAGGGCGAGCTGCATCCTCCTAAGAAACACTGTAGAGGCGGATTTTCTTGCATATAGATGACAGCGTCGATGAATTTATTTATTTTTCTGTTATGACCACTTCCAGAGGCAACGATGGGTTTACTATGGAGCTGCCGTGTGAGTGCCTTACCATATATACACTACGTGGTACGACCATCCTCCTTGTGCGGAGTTGAGGCTCTCCTCGCACATAAACGATCCAACTCGATCGCCAGCCGTGGTGTCCGCCAAAAAAGAAGAAGAAAAGTACCCTGACTGCCTAGCTCACGCAGTGAGAGGCGCGCTTTTCAGCGTCGTCGCCAACCGACTCCAACCCAACCTATATATATATACCAGACATAAAACCTAGCGACCAGGCAGACATCGCGTGCACCAAGCGCAAAGTGCCGTCAGGATTTTGGGAGGTCGCATGAAGGGTGAGCTGCATCCTACGAAAGAACGGCTGGTGAGACGGACTTTCACAAGGATGACAGCTTTAATGAGCTATTTGTTTGTTCCGGTGCGGCCACTTCCAGAGACAGGGGGGGGGGGGTGTACTCGATAGGAGAGATGTACTCGATCTCATGCATGGCCGTAGTCGTATGACCATAGACCCTCGCATCCCTACAATGCCGGGACGGAGCACGCCGGGTTGTCACCGACCAGGTAGACATTGCTTGCACCAAGCGCGAAGCGCCGTGAGGTGTCTGGCGAGTCGCATGAAGGGTGAGCTGCATCCTACTAAGAACCGCTTTTGAGACGGACTTGCATATGGACGACAGCTTCAATGAGTTGATTTAATTTCCGGTGTAGGCATTTCCAGAGACAGCAATGGCAGTACTATGCAACTGCCTCTTGGGTGCCTTACCTTGAACACTACGTGATACGATCATTCCCAATTGTGCGGAGTAAAGGTTCTTTACCTCGCACAAATGATCTAACTCGACAACCGACTGTGGGCGACCGCCAAAAAACAAACAAAAAAAAAACGGTACCCTGGTTGTCTAGCTCACGTAGTGAGTGGCATGTTTTACAGTGTCGATGCCAACCGACGCCAACCCAACCTATAAAAAAAGGGGGGGGGGGGGGGGGGGGTGCCAGCCAAACTGTAATGAGAACACCTGCGCTGTAGAGCCATGCCACGGTAGAGGTTTCAAATGATTATACTACAGGAGGAGCTCGTCACATCACACTCCCTGTAAGAGGGCACCACACCAGTCATGTGGGATGATTTCTGGACTAATTTCTGGGAAAGATTGTTTTCCGTTTGGTTCAACGTGGTTCGAGTATAACCCCCACCCCCCTACCCGCCCTGCCCCGCCCACGTGTCTGGGTCTCCAAAACGGGTACTGTTGTGGGATGTCGGGTCATTTTTTCACGTGTCCCCCCATATTTTCCCCTAACAAACGTGAGGGTTTCAGTTCTAAGGGGATTGTTGTGCGAGGGGCAATATTATTTCGCACCTCGGACTGACCACCGTTCCTCACAACACGCTCTACAACAGCAGTAGATCTTTGACGGCGGATAGATCCGCCCTGATATCGCATGTAATATCTAGGTCATGCAGGAACTAGATCATCGGGGGCCGATAGATTCGCCCTGAGAACGTATCTATGATCTAGCTCCTGCATGACCTAGATCATTGGGGGCCGATAGATCCGCCGTGATACCGTATGTACGATCTAGCTCCTGCATGTCCTCGACCATTGGCGCCCGATAGATCCGCCCTGATGTCATATGTATGACCTAGTTCGTGCATGATCTAGACCTTTGAGGGGCGACATATCTGCCCTGATATCGTGTGTATGATCTAGTTCCTGCATGTTTTAGATCATTGGGGGCCGATAGACTCGCCCTGATACCGTATGTACGATCTAGCTCCTGCATTTTCTAGATAGTCGAGGGGCGATATATCTGTCCTGATCTGTACGGCCTACTTCCTGTTTTCTTTGAGCATGCACGACGAACACATCACAACGGCAGGCGAGGATCTACTATTACGGAGGACCATAGTTAATAGGAGCTATGATATACATAAAAACCTATATATTTAACCATTTTTACTAACAATATTTGGTCCTATTAACTATGGTCCCCCGTCATAGAGAATCTATGTAGATCGTGATCTCTCTGTCCGACGCTGTGCCCTTTATGCTGGAACAAGCGAAATAACGCTTGTGTCTCCCTGTACATACCAGGTATATTGGAAGCCTTAGACTTTATAACATAACTATGTTTTTCACCTAACAACTTGTCGATTGGTCAAACTCACAGCTGACGAAGTTTTGCAATAAACGAATTACAGCATGGTAGAGCTTGGTCTAACCACAACATGGTAGAGCTTGGTCTAACCATGTCATTCACGCAATATATATATATATATATATATCGAATGGCATTGCGCATAGAAGACGCTACCCATCAGGCCTGATCCTTTACGAAAATAGGCTTGTCTACGCATCAATTGCTTTGTTTTTTCACCCCGCCGCTTCTAGTAGGAACGACGGGATATTTGGAACGCATCGATCGGTTAACAACAATACTATAGCCTTGGTTGGTCTCCCGGTTACAATCAGGCATTCGGGCCAGGGTGCTGATTGCCGCAACACCAGCCGGACGATCTCGCGTATGTCTGCCCGTTGCGGCGAACTTCCTCAAATGTGCCCGAGCAGCCACTACAGCCTTTCCAAGCGCAACGACCAGCTGGAACACCAACGACTCAGGCCTGGCTCTGACTAGGGCTACGGTTTCAGGGTCAGGGTTAGGGCTAGAACTCCGGGTCGGTGCGGTGGCCGCCGCTAGCAGAAAAGACGGAAATATAATCGCCGTCAGGAAACTAAACGCCTCACAGTTTCGTGACGAAAACCTACCTCATTAGAACAGCATCATGTACAGGCATGTGGTATACAGTATTGGTCTTTTATCGTCAAGTAAGTGTTCAGGTCTGATTGGTAACATATTTTCCCATGACTGAAGTCGTTGGATAATAGATTCCCTTTTATGTATAAGTGGATGGTATGAGT
>JARUPZ010000945.1:0-26551 GCA_031213475.1 Nereocystis luetkeana | reverse complement strand
GAAGCCAATGACTCGCAACAGGACTTGGTGGTGAGCCGTTCGAAGCTTGGCAAAGTGTTCCGCTCTGAGGGTCCACGTCACACACCCGTACAGCAGGGTCTCAATCATCTCGGCCTTCAGCATTCGGACTTTAAGGCTAAGGGGGGCGGTCGTCCTATCATACAACTCCGGGCCGAACCGTTTGAAGCATGCTCGCATGAGGCGGATCCGTCGGTCGATTTCGAGCGAGAGGTCAGCGTTTTCGTGGATAACGCCGCCTAGGTATAAGAACTGGGTCGTCTGCTTATACCTCTGACCTGCCGCTTCGATGACGAGCGGTGGTGCGAGGGTTGTCCGGTCTGGTGTTTGTAGGACCATTGTCTCAGTCTTCTTTTCCGACACCGTGAGGCCTGCTGCTTCGAAGACAGTCACGATGACTGTCATCATTTTTGCGAGCCCTTCAGCCGACTTCGAGACAATTCCTGCATCGTCGGCGTACAACATGCCCCATACAGACCTTCGCACGCACGCCAATGGCTCCTCCTTCCCTGTTCGAACTACTCCAGCTTCCAAGAGTTGGACCAAATCCCTTACAATGGCTTCGTCTTGGCTGAAGCGTACTAGTACGACGTGTAACGCAGCAGCGAAGAACACGTTGAACAGTAACGGTGACAGTACACAGCCTTGCCGCAGCCCCTGCGTGACATCAAACCATTCCGAGAGCTCGCCGTCATCAGTACGCACGCGAGCCCGCATGCCATCGTGGAAATTACGGATAATTCTCAGCATCTTGGTTGGTACGCCAAAGCGTGTGAGTACCTTCCATAACAGCTCTCGGTCGACAGAGTCGTACGCTTTCTGCAGATCGATGAAGCACACGTATAAGGGGATTTTCCTCTGTCGTCCGAGCTCTTGCAGCCGGCGCACGACGAACAACATATCAATCGTTGATCGTGCGGGGCGGAAGCCGCACTGTTCCTCGGGGAGTAGTTCCTCGGTCTCGCAGTAGTTGCTGAGGCGGGACGCGACGATTTTCAACAACACTTTGCCTGCGTGGGCAACAAGCGAGATCCCTCTATAGTTGTTGCAGTCAGTTCGATCCTTCTTTTTGTGAAGGACCTTGATGATCGCATCTTTCCATTGCTGAGGGACTTCTCCTGTTAACCAAACATTGACAAGGATGTTGTGAAAGCGCTGGGCGAATGCCGGGTGGTCGATTTTTAGGAGTTCGACCGGGAGACCATCTGGCCCGACAGCTTTCCAATTCGACATCCCCTTCAGTGCTTCGGTCATCTCGTCTATGGATGGTTCATCTTCAAGCGACAGTTTAGGCGGTCGCGGTGGCAAGAGGTCGATGATCGTGGGATCGAGTTTCAGCGACTTCGTGTTCAAGAGTTTGTGATAAAACCCCGCCCATCGTTCACGAATTCGCACCTTATCCCGTAGGATCGTGCCATCCTCGTCCCTAATGAACTGTTCGCTCCTCGCTTTAGTCCCTTCCAATCCTACCGTACTCTTAAGGTGCTTGTAAAAGCCTCTTTGGTCGTTGTTCGCTAGGAGTCGTTCGGTTTCGGCAAGGTACGCTTCGAAGTACGCATGCAGTCCTGCGGCAATCACCTTCTGCAGGTTCGCACACGCAGATCTCAGGGTCTTCCACGCGGTTCTGTCCCGGGGGTGGGCACGCAAGAATTGTCGTGCATCCTCCCTCGCTGTCCATGCTGGCATGAATGCGGCCAAGGTTTCGGCAGACTCACACCATCCATGTCTGCGGTGGCGACGTGCAGGGGGTGGTACCTCTTTTTCGACCGCATCAATAACAGCCGCAGTGAAAATCTCAACCATACCAGACGTATTACGGGGCTGGATAGGCTGGTTGAGAGTGGAGATGATCCTGGAGACTACTCGTTCACGACAATTTCCATCGGACATAAAAAGCTGCCTGTCGAACTCTCGGCGTTTCGTCGGTCTACGTATTTGTCTGTTGGGCGCAAAACGACCACCGAGTCGGACTTTAATATACAAGATGTTGTGGTCTGAGTCAGCCTTAGCTGGGGCAGGAGGCTGTGGGACGACTTTCGCATCTTGTACTCTAGGTCGATGGACTTGACGGGTTAGGATGTAGTCAATCCGCTTACGGTCATTCGGGCCGGTGCCGTTGTAAGTATGCGATATCCCACCCTTGCGCGTGCTGAAAAACGTGTTGGTGAGAGCCAACTTGCAATTGGTGGCGAACGACAGGAGCCGTCTGCCATTATCGTTACGAACATCACGTCCATACGCTCCCAGCACTCTGCTTTCATCATCACCGCACCCTTCCTTCCTCTGTCCAGTTCGCGCGTTGGCATCCATCAGTACAAACAGACACTCTTTCGTCGGGATTTTTTTCACCAAGTACTCCAGCTTCTGCCAGAAGATACCTTTCAGTTCGGCGTCCTTGGTACAATCAGTTGGAGCATACGCAACGACGAAATTGACTGCCTCGCATTTGCCAGCCAGCTCAAAGCGCATAGACATTAGCCGCTCGTCAACGAACTGATGAGTATACACAGACTTACTGCACAACGATTCCTTGACAGCTAGGCCTACTCCGTACAGCCCTTGCCTGGTGGCTGTTGTTTCCTGTCCTGAACAGAAAACACGATACCCTGCCGCACGGAACGTCGTGCTGCCGGACCTCCGAGTTTCTTGCAGGCCAATGAAGTCACAGCCGAGTTGCCGTCCCTTCGCCAGTACCCGCTCGTCATGTCCGTACCCGTTCTTCCCCTTTACAGCCAGGGTGCGCACATTGTAGGTCGCTACCGTCACAAGTGCCTCCTTCTGTCTCTTACGAGCCTCGCGTGCTGCTTTCTTTGCCAGCCGACGTGAGGCTCGTCCCCGCCTTCTTTTTTTCTTTTTTTGTTTCTTTTTTTTCGCTATGGCGAAAGTGGCTCTCCGTTTCGTAGCCCGGTACGCGCCTTGGTTCCCGTTGGCTGGGTGCAGCCGTCCCAACCCACGCCGACAATCCCATCCTTCCTGTCGTGCATGCATACCCACGCTGTGGCCAGCCTCTCCACTCCACCGGCTGCCCACGTAGCGCTCTCTGCTGTGGTGATGTACCCGTCCCGCCTGAGGGATGAACTCCTCGGCGTCGGGGTTAAGAAGAAAAAACATCACCACCACCCCACGCGGTCCTTAAAGCGAGCAGGCCACCAGCCGGACCGCGCAAGGTTCCCTACCTACGTAGTCCGAAGCTCGATGTTCGTGTGACTGTCGCTAGACCGCTGCAGGTCCTGGCAGACTTCCTCGGCCCACCCCAAGGACGGGGCAGGCCGAAGCAGGCAGAGTGTCTCGGGTTGAAAACGGAAGAATACGTGGACCCCTCCTACCGCACACAGCATACTCGTAAATACACCTGGTACCTTTTACAGACGACGTACCAGGTACAATAGTTAGTACCTGGTACCAGATATAGTGTACATTTTTTTTTTTTTTTTTTTCCATCCCATTCATTATCTTCGCACATCTTCTTCTCTCTCTCCTTCCAACTCGTAACTCAGATCCGGGGTCACATAGCAGGCTCTTCTCCCCCCTTCCCGCTCGATATGTACCAGGTATAGTGTACATATGTACCAGATACGTACGAGTACACGTGTTCGTAAACACAGCATTCCGCGGAAGAGGCAGTGTTCGCGGTCTACGTACCACACTGCTGCACAACCTTATCAAAGAGGCTATGCTTGCATCCCCACAAGGCTATCTATACTATGCTACTACTCCTACTACTACTACTACTACTACTACTACTACTACTACTACTACTACTACTACTACTACTACTACTACTACTACTACTACTACTACTACTACTACTACTACTACTACTACTACTACTACTACTACTACTACTACTACTACTACTACTACTACTACTACTACTACTACTACTACTACTACTACTACTACTACTACTACTACTACTACTACTACTACTACTACTACTACTACTACTACTACTACTACTACTACTACTACTACTACTACTACTACTACTACTACTACTACTACTACTACTACTACTACTACTACTACTACTACTACTACTACTACTACTACTACTACTACTACTACTACTACTACTACTACTACTACTACTACTACTACTACTACTACTACTACTACTACTACTACTACTACTACTACTACTACTACTACTACTACTACTACTACTACTACTACTACTACTACTACTACTACTACTACTACTACTACTACTACTACTACTACTACTACTACTACTACTACTACTACTACTACTACTACTACTACTACTACTACTACTACTACTACTACTACTACTACTACTACTACTACTACTACTACTACTACTACTACTACTACTACTACTACTACTACTACTACTACTACTACTACTACTACTACTACTACTACTACTACTACTACTACTACTACTACTACTACTACTACTACTACTACTACTACTACTACTACTACTACTACTACTACTACTACTACTACTACTACTACTACTACTACTACTACTACTACTACTACTACTACTACTACTACTACTACTACTACTACTACTACTACTACTACTACTACTACTACTACTACTACTACTACTACTACTACTACTACTACTACTACTACTACTACTACTACTACTACTACTACTACTACTACTACTACTACTACTACTACTACTACTACTACTACTACTACTACTACTACTACTACTACTACTACTACTACTACTACTACTACTACTACTACTACTACTACTACTACTACTACTACTACTACTACTACTACTACTACTACTACTACTACTACTACTACTACTACTACTACTACTACTACTACTACTACTACTACTACTACTACTACTACTACTACTACTACTACTACTACTACTACTACTACTACTACTACTACTACTACTACTACTACTACTACTACTACTACTACTACTACTACTACTACTACTACTACTACTACTACTACTACTACTACTACTACTACTACTACTACTACTACTACTCCTACTACTACTACTACTACTACTACTACTACTACTACTACTACTACTACTACTACTACTACTACTACTACTACTACTACTACTACTACTACTACTACTACTACTACTACTACTACTACTACTACTACTACTACTACTACTACTACTACTACTACTACTACTACTACTACTACTACTACTACTACTACTACTACTACTACTACTACTACTACTACTACTACTACTACTACTACTACTACTACTACTACTACTACTACTACTACTACTACTACTACTACTACTACTACTACTACTACTACTACTACTACTACTACTACTACTACTACTACTACTACTACTACTACTACTACTACTACTACTACTACTACTACTACTACTACTACTACTACTACTACTACTACTACTACTACTACTACTACTACTACTACTACTACTACTACTACTACTACTACTACTACTACTACTACTACTACTACTACTACTACTACTACTACTACTACTACTACTACTACTACTACTACTACTACTACTACTACTACTACTACTACTACTACTACTACTACTACTACTACTACTACTACTACTACTACTACTACTACTACTACTACTACTACTACTACTACTACTACTACTACTACTACTACTACTACTACTACTACTACTACTACTACTACTACTACTACTACTACTACTACTACTACTACTACTACTACTACTACTACTACTACTACTACTACTACTACTACTACTACTACTACTACTACTACTACTACTACTACTACTACTACTACTACTACTACTACTACTACTACTACTACTACTACTACTACTACTACTACTACTACTACTACTACTACTACTACTACTACTACTACTACTACTACTACTACTACTACTACTACTACTACTACTACTACTACTACTACTACTACTACTACTACTACTACTACTACTACTACTACTACTACTACTACTACTACTACTACTACTACTACTACTACTACTACTACTACTACTACTACTACACTTGTCTACAAGGTTCCCCTCCGGAAGTGCCTAGGGGAGTGGCGCAAGAGCGAACTAAGTAATGGTCGTATGAAATACCTGCACACCTGTTTAGAATTATTAATAACTGCATCCATCCATCTCATGCATGATCATGTGAAGAACACATACACATATTTTTGTGGACAAACTACATATTTTCAATAGAGATGATACCTGTCAGTACCCATCATATTCGTTTCTCGATTACACTTACTTACGTCATTTTTTTTTTTTTTTTTTGGCTCATCCCATTCATTATCTTCGCACATCTTCTTCTCTCTCTCCTTCCAACTTGTAATTCAGATCCGGGGTCACATAGCAGGCTCTTCTACCCCCTTCCCGCTACGGTACGTGCCTTCATGTTTATCGCGAGAATATTTCAGCCTTTTCTTCCCTCGTCGACTCGCATCGAATTGTGCCTACCCACGCTGCAAGGCGCTCTCAACAATTGAATCCTTTTGATTTTGCTTTTTGCAAATAAAGTCAAATGTCCGACCCACCTGGGGCTCGAACCCAGGACTCAAACACAAGCAGAATTCGAGGTTAACCACTTGAACCACCGGGGCGACCGGCATTCTGGTATGCATTTACGCGTTCTAGGTACAACAGACATTTTTCCAGCCTGAGTTATAGTACGATAGCAGCAGCTCTCTTTTTACACATACACTGCTGTGCACCTGTACGCACATGCAAAATGAGGTCCCAGTGACAAGTAGTACCATGGATCTACTGTGTGTGGTACCTGGTATTTATGTACATAATCTACGGCAGACAGCACACTTATTAATAGTACGTGTTATTATTGGTAAATAATTGAAAGGATATCTTCAGTATCCCTCCGGGACCGGTAGCATAGTTTTACTGTAGGTCTGGTTGGAGTAACAACATAGGCTACACGGGGGTCATGGATCTGTACCCCAATATATATGCCAGGTATTGTTTTTTGCAGTAAACCTGGGGGTTCTCGTCGTTGTTTTGATTTTGAACGGAATACAAGGAAGAAGGGTATTCCCTTAGTTCTGCTTTTGTTTGACCGAAATGTCAGGGTCGTCCTTTGTTGCGAGCTGCGAGCGCACACGCGCACCGCCCCCCCCCTTTGAGCTCACTCTACTTTCGCTCATCATCATCAGCTTCCAGCTGAGCAAATCAATGAACACTGTGGCTTGGGGTCACCACACCATCTTCTTCTTCTCTTCTATTTGAGGCTTCACGAACAAGTCACCTGACAGCAGTGGCTACGTGTTTGCCTCGAACATTTTGACTGTGTCTTGCCGGCCATCGGCAATCGAGTCTAGGCGTACACATCAGCTACGAGCTGGTACACCCGCCAATCGCCATACCCTGGTACTACATACTGCTGTTATTAATAGTGGAAACAGTGTGGGATCATAATAATTTACTAAAATACCAGGTACCTGGTACCAACAATATAAAAGAGGGTATACCGGTTAGTGGATATTGATCTTGAACAGATTACTCGCGGCGATCAATTCGTTGCTTGCGTGCGGCGTAAACGTAATTACGAAAAGTTGTGTGAGGTCGAGGTTGCGATATATGACTTCTTGACCGGCTGAGTAAAATCCAGCCCATACAAAACACATTTTCCCCAAAAAATTATGTTTCTTGGCGCTCTGGGTAAAACAAATTATTCACAGACAGAGTAGATGATGGTGGAGAATACTTCGTAGTCCGGGTACTGAGAGTATTGAAGTACTGGTGGCCAATATATAGTGAGTACTGAGGAGGCCCAACTACTGAGAGTATACTGAGAGTATGAGCAGTACGGAACCCCGAGAGCATACTGTCAGGCAACTATGTACCCGCAGTATTGAAACACGAAATACTTACAGAAAACATCCCAAGTACCGAACCTCGAATCGAATCCCGAATTAGTGCGAGCCCGAAAGTATCCGCAGAGTAGTACCCTCAGTAAAGTAGCAGTACAGAACCTCGAAATACTACTGCAAGTACTCGCAGTATCTTTCTGCGGCTGCTGCTGCTGCTGCAGTGAAAACCCGAAATACCGCGAGTGCACGAAGTAGTACCTACAGTATTTTCTCGAACATAGTTTGATTTAGTCCCAAGTATTGGGAGCAACTAACTAAACTGTGAAAGGTTGAGGTATGAACGCACGCCAAGCGTATGCGCGCCCGAACTCCGTGGCCTTACGTGAAAACACACAACTTGTAGGCTAAGAAGTGTATCATACACATAAATGGTAGGTCAGAAAAGCATTGTGGATGTGGACAGCGGGTTTTTGGTAGATGCTTCCCAGGGGGGAGTGGTTGTTTTTCTGGTGGATGAGATGGAGGGATGGTGGTTGTGGTAGTCTTGATGTGCGTCAAATCGGTTGAGTTGTCGTACGTATGATACTGCTGCCGCGCTTCTGTTCTGGAGAGTTTTTTACTTTCTGTTCCTTTGTATTTTTAGAACAGCAAACCCTACACATTGTTGTCGGATGGCAAGCATAATACTCGTAATAATAATGAACTGGTGGAAATTTGAAAAAAAAAAGGGGAAGGATTGTCCGAGTCCAACCTCGGTACAGCAGTAACGAAAAAATATCAATATCAAGCGCAGTTTGTCATCGATCATACGCCACATAAAGCAGTACCCACAAACTGACACGTTGCGTCTTTTACGCAATCTATAACACATCGCAGGATCTCTTAGAGTAGCTTGTACAGGTATAACCAGGATCTCTTAGAGTAGCTTGTAACTGCATGTGTGTACAGCAGTACTCAAATGCCATGTGATATGATCCGACAGCATAAGATACGCGTACTGCGACAAAGGAACGTGTACTCGTGCCCTTTCAGCTGTCTCTATCAATACCATCGGTCAGCAGTGTAGGGCACACAGCAGTCCGTAACTTAGAGTATTTTTGTAATAATGCTGCTGTACGTGATGCCTTGTAGGAATGATTTGCTGCGATCCGGGGATGATCGGTACGGAGTGAAAAATGCCGGCCACACACTGCATGCAGCAATTGCGTGCATGAGCCAACATGCCGAAGACAACAGCAACAAACACCACTGCTGTAGTACTGCGAGTACATCGCGGATCTGCCACATGTGCATAGTATGCTACCCGCTGCTGCTGGCGCACTGTGCCGAGCGCAGCCTGAGCAGTGGTGACAGTGTTGGATCACACACAGCAATACATGGAAGATGCAGCAGGGAGAGAGTTGCTCATGATGATAAAGGTATCATACGTCAGCCTGGGTCTGAAAAATTCTGGTAGCTGGTAAAAGCAGAGTTGAAATACGGACGGCAGGCTCCGGTAAACTCAACCAGCCACAGCAATATGCCACAGCTGCGCAAATGGATGGGTCGCCCACACACAGCGTGTGGGCGGCAGCGTTGTAAAGATGGGATTCGTGCATGTTGCCTGTTGTGTACCTGGTATATGTCCGGACGGTGTGCTCACAGCTCGTTCATCATGAGAGCCTAGGGAAGAAAATAGACAACAATATTATACCAGTACGTGCGCACGAAATATGGCCTCTCGTACTGAAACCAGGAAAATCGCCTTAGGCACTCCCGCCGCAAAAAAAACTTTGAGCGCCCGCCACGCGCTCCAGAGTGCACGGATCGTGCCCGGACTTCGATCAATGTGTCCGGCCGGGCTTCCCGTGTCGACTACTTGGCGTTTGGCCCAAAAGCGCTGGTACAAAGAAATATGTTCTAAAAATAACGAAAATTTCACAATCACAGCTCGTTTATCACGAGAGCCCAGGGAAGAAATCAGACAACAATATTATACTAGTACGTGCGTACAAAATAAGGCCTCTCGTACTGAAACCAGGGAAATCGTCTTAGGCACTCCCGCCGGGGGAAAAACTTTGAGCGCCCGCCCCGCGCTCCAGAGTGCACGGATCGCGCCCGGACCTCGATCAATGTGTCCGGCCGGGCTTCCCGTGTCGACTACATGGCGTTTTCCCAAAAGCGCTCGTACGAAGAAATATGTTCTAAAAAATAACGAACATTTCACAATTTTAACTATTAATATGCTGGCCATTCTACATCGAGCGGACGAGGTTCCAAGTTTTAGTCACGAAGCTCGTATCAAGGGTGCGCGACAAAAGATAAAGAGGCGACCTACCTGGTACCCTCTTATCCTTCCCACTTCCCAGCGCCAAGATGAAAAACGAGTAAGTGCGGCGGGATTTCTAGGCAAAATTATCGTACTGCGGTATACCTGGTACACGACAAGCGTATTTTTTCATATTTGTATTTTACTTGGTTTTAGTATAGCCCCCCTTAAGGCTCCCCTGTCTTGGTCTCGAAAGTGGGCAGTGGGGTGTCGGGATTTCTTTTATCTTGTGGACCCATGCTCGTCTACCGGCACGCAGCTGTTGCCATTTATTTGCTGTTGCTTGCTACATGCGTCATGTGTCAAGTGTCATGCGTGATGTGTGGTGTGTGATGTTCGGTGTGGACGCGCGTGGTGACAGATGCCAGATATGTCGCCGGCCCGGGCAGGCTCGACTTTGTTTCCATTTTCCGCGTGACCTCGTTCTGCCGTTCTGGCATTTTTGTTTTTGGAACAGCAGTCGTTTTGTTTTGAAGCTGCAAAAGAGCGAACGTGAGATAAGCTTGGGTTCTCTTTTTTTCTCCCACCACCGTCGTTTTCTATTGTGTCAAATTCACGTGTCATATCCCATGTCTCACGCATGCGCACAACAGCAGTACGGTAGCCTGGTCTTACTTTTTTACGGATGAGGATCGTCCGTCGTAGCTTGGCAAAGCGAAGGGGCCAATGTATACAGCAGTAGTCTCTTATGCGAGGGTGCAGGGTATGATGATATGATGACATAATTAATGCATACCGCTTGTTGTATGCGCGTACTGGTATAAATCCCCACATCTTCTTTCGGGTGATCTTACTAATAAAATGGCTATTTGGGTGATATTAAAGATATTGTTGGGTTTCAAGCGTTAATACGGGGTGGTATAACACCACCCGTAGTGCCATCGTTCCTATGCGTACTGGTACTACGGTGCGTGCGCGTATTACAGTATTTTATGCCTCGTTTTTCTTCCATCGGGCCGGTTGTTCGTTTATAGCCTGTTTGGCGACCACGGGGGATCGAGGTAAATCTGGGAACATCATCCTCATGATGCTCATCCTCATGATCATCATCGTCCTCATGATGATCGTCCTCGTCAAACCCTTGCGGACAAATAACTTCGGGCGCGTCTCGGCACAAACAGGAACCGAATCTCCACAGTAGAACAGACAGCTGTCGTCGTAATGCTATGGTACCGTTGTGTGATCGTGTTGTGCACCGTGAGGATCAAACAGGCACGGCTTGAAACATGCAGACAATTGTCGACTCGTATCATCACGCACCATTTGATGCATTGTCTAGAGCTCTACTTCTGCCGTCGCTTTGCCTCGCAAACACCCCTTTCCTCTGCAGGGATACGTATGGCCTATGACTACTGCTGTAGACCTTGTGCCACACAGGTGGATTATTTGCTACGTTATAACATACCAGGTACCAGGTATCTATTTATTTGCGATACGTGTAACTATCGTCGAACCCTTCCCCGAACTGCACCCACCTTGTTGGGGACAAACTGCCTGAGTTCGGCTTGTCTTTTCTCCAGGTATGTAATACAAAGGGTGAATCTTCACAGGGACTTGGTATCACCCATTGATAGCGCTGTGTCGTGTCAAGTGTTGTGAACCGGCAATGAAAATGGGCTCGGTCGGTTTTCGTTTTTTCACCGAACGTGTCGGTCGTTTTTTTTTTTTGTTTGCGGTTTTAAACCGAAAAAAAAAAACGAAACTGAACCGAACGTTTCTCGGTCGGTTTCTCGGTCGGTTTTTCGGCGATACCTGCCGAATGGCCAATATTTCGAAAAAACCGAAAAAAAAACGAAACCGACCCGAACATTTCTCGGTACTTTCTCGGTCGAGTTTTCGGCGAAACCAGCCTAATTATGCAAATTATGGAACACAATTTTCCTTCTACCCTTATTTCGCTCGTCAAGTCATCAGGAAGACCCTTCCATTATAATAATTGGTTTCATCAAACGAATCATGCGATAAAACCCCACGCACCCGGAAACAACGAAGGAAGGAAAAATAGATGCTGGGGATTCCTAAGCATATAGATATCAAAACTCAAAACGGACCTCGCTGCAAACATCCCAAAACGTAAGAATCCAGACCGATATCCGTCCAATCATCTCATCAAACATCCAATGCCAACCCCGCGGGGAAACCATGGTGTTTGATCTCAATACCGCAATCGCATGGATCGGTTTCTCTGCGAACATCAACTTCGAAAGGTTGGGACTTCTTGGTTTATCTATCTCCTAGTTCATGGCAAAGTAGGGCCGCTTACGCTGGGGTATTGTGTGTACGTAGTGTGCTGTGCGGGCGCAGGTGGGGATATTCTCCATTCTTGGCCTGTAGTCTGCAGGGGCGAGAGGCAAAGGTCTTGGGGCACAGCTGGTGCATGCAGTGTATGTATAAATCAACATATACCCCAGTCTTGGGGGCTTTGTATAGAACAAATGACGGGTACCGGGGGTACAAGTACCCGCGATTCCGTGAGTTGGACCGGGACGGTTCCGGCTCCGACGGTTCCGGGTACCCGCCACCGGGTACCCGGTTCTCAGTCAGGCGGGGTGCAACTCTAGCGTCCGCACACATCGGGGTTCCCATACAAATATGTACCAGGTAGGCGTTATTGCCGTGGGGGACAGGAAAAAGAAGAGGCGACCGAAAAAACCGAGTCGGTTTATCGGTTTCTTTTTCTTTTTGGAAACCGAAAGACCGACTAAAAAATCGGTTTTCGGTTTTGGAAACCGACAAAACCCGACTGAAAAAGCGACTTTCGATTATCGGTTCACAGCACTTAATCATACCTCTAAAAGCCGGAAGGACCCCAGATTGTGTTTTTTTCAAAGATATGCCGGTACGCCTTGAGCGCTGACTGCCATATTAGAGTGTGCAACAGTCTGACAATCTGGGTGCCATTGTTTTTTTCGCTATCATTGCACCAGGTACCACGTACCAGGTATGTATTAACGTAGATGTGAGCCCCTCTCCCCCAGTAGCAGCACTAAGAGAAGACGGGTCTACAAACAGGCCCAACTACTTCTATCGTACTACTACTATACCGGTATACTATACTATTACGGGGGATCATAGTAAGTAGGACTAAATATTGTGGGTAAAAATAGGTAAATATATACCTGGTAGGTTTTAGTGTGTACCATAGGTCCTATTTACTAGGTTTCCTTGTAATATGAATGAGTATACTACTACTACTACTACTACTACTACTACTACTACTACTACTACTACTACTACTACTACTACTACTACTACTACTACTACTACTACTACTACTACTACTACTACTACTACTACTACTACTACTACTACTACTACTACTACTACTACTACTACTACTACTACTACTACTACTACTACTACTACTACTACTACTACTACTACTACTACTACTACTACTACTACTACTACTACTACTACTACTACTACTACTACTACTACTACTACTACTACTACTACTACTACTACTACTACTACTACTACTACTACTACTACTACTACTACTACTACTACTACTACTACTACTACTACTACTACTACTACTACTACTACTACTACTACTACTACTACTACTACTACTACTACTACTACTACTACTACTACTACTACTACTACTACTACTACTACTACTACTACTACTACTACTACTACTACTACTACTACTACTACTACTACTACTACTACTACTACTACTACTACTACTACTACTACTACTACTACTACTACTACTACTACTACTACTACTACTACTGCTACTACTGATGCTGCATTGTGAAACGTCCGGTAACCATGACGAGTAACATGAGCGAACACCGTGTCTGGAAGATGAACGCTAAAAACTCCCTCCCGTAAAAAATAAACGCAGGAACGGCGAAAAAGAGCGGTCAACTCACAAAAGACCGTGACCCTCTCCAGCGATACCCCTCCTGACACCCAGCGAGCGGTGTGGGATACCACTACGCACCTACTTGGTGTACTCGCACCCAGCGAGCGGTGTAGGATAGCGTCAGGCACCTACGGTGTATCATAGCTGGTGCACCATGGCCTACAACGGCATCCCTACCGAATCGGACGAGAAATGGCGAAATATGGAAGGCGCCAAATCCAGCCTCAACGGTGCGCACCGACCAGACCGTTCCAAATTCTGTTCCAGAGACCGTTCGAGAGAGAGGTCACAATCAATGGTTATTAAGGCCGGGAAAAACGTCCTGATGCCCGAGGTCGGGACGGCTTCCGAGGTAGCCTTGGCTGTGGGTAACATGGGTCGGGACGACATGTACATCGAGGGCCTCAGCCTCCGGAGAGGCTTTGCTTCCGAGTTCGTGGCTATGTTAGAGGTGGGCACAAGTCTCTTGTTTCGTCCGCGCACCGTCATTCCTATCCAGCAGAGCTTCCTAAGTATATGAAGACCCAAACACTGATGTATCATTGGTCAAGCAGTGACGTTGTGAGTGGTGTAGGGCTAGGGGTTTAGGGTGTGTCCGCTTTTGTTTGTACGCAGGCCCCGTTAGTCATATTAATAGTATCATAGTATCGAATAGGCGGCAAACTGCTCTCTTCCTCTCTTCCTCTCTGCTACTTCGCTGCTTTCGCGAGCGCTCACGCGTTCTTCTGCACCTAAAAAATATTGAGCATCATACGAAATACGTCGGACCGATGATACCGTATACTGTTCCGGGTATATACACAAGACAGACGCTAATAGCACACCACCCGAGATGAGTTTCAGAGGTGATTTTCTCCTACGCATGCCTTGACCCTTTTAGGACTGTTTCGGACTGTTCAGGCCTGTCTAGGGCTGTTCAGGACTGTTCAGGACTGCTTAAGACTGTTTAGGACTGTTCAGGACTGTTTAAGACTGTTTAGGACTGTTTAGGACTGTTCAGGGCTGTTTAGGGCTGTTCAGGACTGTTTGGGACTGTTCAGGACTGTTTAGGACTGTTTAGGACCAGTGTTGTGAGCCGAACGTGAAAAGTGGCTCGGTCGGTTTTTCGGTTTTCCCCCAAAACGTCGGTGGGTTTCGGTCGGTTTAAACCGAACAAAACCGAAACCGAAACCGAAGATTTCTCGGTCGGTTTCTCGGTCGGTTTCTCGTGAAACCCAATTAAATGGTCAGTGTTTCGAAGGATTCGATGTGCATGTGTTGGCATAATGTGACATGTGATCATATGGTATCAAATGGCCCTCCTGCAGTACGTGCGTCTGCTGCGCTAGACGGTACAGGCCGACATAAGCTGTCATACTGGTAGGTCAGACGGGGCCCGTCAGACGTGCTAATATTTTGGAGCAAACAATAACTACAGATACAGCAGTTAGTTGCTGCAATAAAAACCTTCTCGTAGGATTGTGAAGACACAATTTGCAGCATACAGCTAACGCAATGAGCCATGAGGAAATCTACGTTGCTCAAGGGGGGGCTGTGAAGACGAAGAAGCATTATTGTAGGCAGAGGGCGACTGTCGCAGTGCGACAGCAGTGCAGCAAACGAAGAAGCCAGCGCTGCCGTCTGCACTCGACATGATTTATATCCCTCGCAGTCGCGCGGCGCACAGTGCGCTGTGCCCTGTGCGGCAGCTCCTGCCTGCTGCCACTGCTGTGCTTCTGTGTGCCGTGCTGCTATACGTGCTGCTATGCTGTTGCGAGATGTGGACTGCGTGCTGGCTATGGGCTGTGTGCTGGCTGTGTCGGGTGTGGCGCATGTATCTACAAATTGTAAAGTGGTTTCCATACATAAATGAAGGCTTTATTGGGGTAGGGGACAGGGGGGAAAAAAACCGACCGAGAAAAACCGAGTCGGTTTTCCGGTTTCGGTTTATTTTTCCAACCGAAAAGCCGACAAATAGAAGTCGGTTTTCGGTTGGAAAAACCGACAAAAAAACGAGTTTCGGTTTTCGGTTGACAACACTGTTCAGGACTGTTTAGGACTGTTTAGGACGGTTTAGGACTGTTTAGGACTGTTTAGGACGGTTTAGGACTGTTCAGGACTGTTTAGGACTGTCTAGGACTGTTTAGGGCTGTTTAGGCCTGTCTAGGACTGTTTAGGTCTGTCCAGGACTGCCCAGGACTGTTCAGGACTGTCTATTAATAGGACAGCGGTCCCGTTTTGGGGACAAAGTTCATATCGTAAGTAAGTCTGCCCCCAAGCGGGGGCTGCCGTCTGAGTATCAGGGTTAAGGGGGCCGCACACCACCATTGTAGAGTTATCGCCTTGGAAGGATCTCGGCGATGAGTTCCCATAGACGCGTCGCTCGGCGTTTTTGCTCTCTCCCCACTATCGAGAAAATCAGCTTCTCTTCTTGTGTGTTGCCTGGTACAATTGAATCTTCACGCGGTATGCACCAAGGATGGCCCTAGTACGATAGGGATGCTATTTTTACTGCAGAAAGTATATGGGTTACGCTTCGCCGTGTTTTGTGTCTGGTACGGGTTGCATATTTTTCAAGTTAAAAAAACAACAGCTGCTAGATCGAGGACTTGGTCGAAACTCATCTTTGCAAGCTGTGGGTGATGCTTCGATCGTATTCAAGTGTTGTGTCATGTCTGGGAAGAAGGCTGGTCCTCCGTTTGAGAGCGCCAGCCTTGATACCTTCTCTGATGCATGCTATTGATACCAGGTGTTGTAGGCACGATAGGGATGGGTGGGTGCACCTATTAATGATACGTATACAAGTATGTTGTTTCTGGTTATGATCCTCGCTCGAGGAGCTCTACTATATATCCCAGCGAAAAGCTGACTTTAGTTTGAGATCCCACCGAAAAGCTGATTTTGTTTGAGATCCCACCGAAGAGCTGACTTTGTTAAGAGAGAAACGAATGTGCAACCCCAAGGCCCAGGTGTGGATGGAAAAACGTGTGTAAAAACACAATTTTTGCTCCAATGACAAAGAGATACTGGGTGGTCCCTTTAGTTCAGGGTCTCCGTCAGTCACGTTTGGTTTTTGGGCAAAAACTGTCGTCCCTATTGTGTGCACGAAGGCCGTCCTTGATGCATACAGCGGTAATACTTTCTGCAGTTCCAGGGGTAAAATGTAGTATTTATTCGTGCTCAACGCAAATAATGTTTTGTATTGATACCGTGCGTGCTGCTGCTGCTTCTGCTGCTGCTGTTGTTGTCGTCGTCGTTGTTGTTGTTGTTGTTGTTGTTGTTGTTGTTGTTGTTGTTGTTGTTGTTGTTGTTGTTGTTGTTGTTGTTGTTGTTGTTGTTGTTGTTGTTGTTGTTGTTGTTGTTGTTGTTGTTGTTGTTGTTGTTGTTGTTGTTGTTGGTGGTGTTGGTGTTGTTGTTGGTGTTGGCGTTGTTGTTGTTGTTGTCTGTTGTTTGTTTGCTGTTGTTTGTTGTTGTTGCTGCTGTTGTTGCTGCTGCTGCTCTTTTTGGGCGCATGTTATGCATTCAGGTGGAGTCAAGCTTGAAGTTAAAACGTGGCAATTGCGCATACTCTTGATACGACAGCAGTAGTATTGCCGTCTGTCATTTTGCGAAAATGTCTGGGAGGCAGATTATGGTACATGAGGTCGTTCCCATACAGATTATGATACATGATACACTGCTGCTACTTTTTCAGCATCCTCCCAACTCCCGATCAATAGCTTTTCCCGTATCAGCAGTGGTACCATGTAGTAGCGTTGTTGGTGCTTATGACGTGGAACGCTCTTTGCTCGCTGTCCTACCCTTCTTCTTCCACGTATATAACGTACCAGGTATATGGCATTGCTCAAACTAGAAAGCACGCTCGTACCTTTTTTTAAAGTCAAAAAGACGCCTGAGCTGTGACAACAAATTTTCGCTGAAACGCATCTCTGCAAGCTGCGCGTGACACTTCAATCGCGAGCACTACGTACGCGTTCTGTACGCTTTGTTAACGTTTTACCTTTGTTCCAATGCGCGTGCTTTACGTGTTCATTTTTTATGCGTCCTCTTTCTTCAGGATGACGCTCGCAAGTTGTTCCTTTTCGATGAGGACGATTTCGAGGTGAGGGTATGAGAGGGCGACAGAGAGGAAACGTCTGCTTGCCGTGGGGCTATCGCTTACGTTGCGTCCTCGTGGCGCCATACGTCAATATTGCCGTTACTGCTGTCACCCACATGCCGTGCTGGCCTCCTTGTGGTAAATCGTTGGTGGTTAGACAGCACGGCGCACGCGCCGTCGTGCTGCTTTCATGTCCTCGGCGTGCCTCGCTCTCGTATCTATCATTGGTGGTACTCCAGCAGGGCTGCCCTAGTGTTGGTTACCTTTGCAGTCTGCCGAGCCAAAACGTGGTGAGGGTGATGGTGATGGTGGCGGGGGTGTTGGGGTGATGCGCGTCATTTTCGGAAGAAGACGATTCGTTGGGATACGACAACTGCCTACGCCCCCACACAATTAACAAAGCATGCACATGCTTGTACTTGTGCCTGTAGTCTAATGCTGCTGGCGTTGCTGGTGCGGTACAAGTACTGCGGTAACGTTTCGGCGGAAGAAGTCTGGTCGACAACATACATTGGCCTCTTCGGGATCCCTTTCAGAGCGACCAAAAAAACGCTTGGTGACTTTGGTGTTATATATCAACATCCTACCTACGCGCAGCAGCGTGAGCGCCCACCAGTACAGCAGTAGGGGTAGGATCATATTGCCCCCGTGCCGTACGACTCCTTGCGGTGTCACTGTTGCGGGGGACCATAGTGAATAGGACCAAATATTGTTCGTAAAAATAGTGTATTTATATCGGTTTTTGTGCGTACCATAGGTCCTATTTAATATGGTCCCCCGTAATCAGACACCAATTTCTGTCATCCCCCAATGACGCCGTGGCCGGTGCTGTAGTCGTCACGTTTCATGGTCAGTGTTCCCTTCTCTGCCTTGCCCCAAGAGGGGTAAGGGGATGTTGCGTCCTTTTAGGGCAATGCCAGATCTGTTTGATGTGAGACGGTAGTACCTAAGGCAGTCGTACCTCTTCTCAGGGTGGGTTGTATGGGCTTTCCCCCGCCCTCGGGGGTCAACAAGGAGAGTGTTATAAGATTGACCTTTTCGAGATGGCAGGGCTGACAGGGCTAAAGGTGACAGTGAGGTGGTGTCGTCTAGGGGATGGAGCCTGATGCTAATAATACCATCCCCCTTCAATATTCCAAGGACGCTGATCAGTAGGGCGTCTTGGCTTTCGGCAGGAGATTTTACGCTTTTATTTCTGCTGCACGACTTCCGAAGACCCCAGCTATGCTTGCCTTGAGGCATATTGCGGCTGTACGATACGGGGTTTCCACATATACGTAGGCTACTCCACTACGTTCGCCGTGTGGTAGAGAAAAGCTGCCCCTCTCCGTTCCTCGTCGAAAGGTTTTCCAACAGAGCTCGTTTGTTTGTACTCGTATTTTTACAAACCAGGTACTGCTGTATTGACATGGGGTGGTACTTGTTTGCGTTTTTCTTTTTGACTGAGTCATGCTGAGTAGATATTTGATGTAAACGGGATTGCGATGCACGGCTTGAACAATAGCGTACTGTACTGTGCTGTGCTCTACAATACCTGGTACTGCACTGCTGTACAATATGCTACTGCTGAAACATGTTGATTACCGTCTTGTTCCGCAAGGGGCGCATCCATCCATTGCATACACCACCTTTTCCGCTTTGCTCCGTCTTCACGCGATGAATCATACTTGGTACCTCGTACGGCTGTGCCGGTACTGGAACAGGATGAAAGCGAGACTACTGCGCTCAGGCCTTACGCCAGGCTCGAGAGGCACTCTTCGAACAGATCCCAGGCGGCCATGACGAGGGTCATTGTCACGTTCCTCAAGAGCATGGTGGGAAGCTACATCCTCTACACGCCGAAGGTACGAAGGTTACACGCGTCGGACAAATTGCGTACAGATAGTTTTTTTTTTTTTTTTCTTTTTTTATCCTCCGGCGGATTGGTAAAAATAAAGCTTAAGCTCACCACACTTCCACGTTCGTGTCGTGTGTCAATTTAGCCCAGTTGGGCACGTTGACCCGACCTGACCCCCGAGAGGAGCGTACAGATAGGTCACCTACATTTTTCCCTGCCCTCACGAGATGTTCAGCAGGGTCTGTAGAGTACATGAGCACATTCCAGGCATATATCCAACCCAGCAAACCTGCCCTAGATTGTACAGACTGCCCTCTTTTTTTCACTCCTACGGTGGATTGGCAACAATGTACCAGGTGCCTGTGTTACCCTAATCTCACTACACTTTCCACATTACACTATTAGTAGTTCGTGCCGTGTGTCAGTTGAATCCCGTGCATATTGCATGGCTCCCACACATCAGTATGCGCTACATCATGAAGTGGGAATGGGCAAGGGTTGTTAGCTATATGCAGTGTTGTTAGTACAATCCACCCACTGGCATATTTGATGTTGTCACGTGACTACGTAGGCCGGTGGGGAGTACTATAAATTTCCAACAAAGTATATACTTTCGGGTGCGATGGATGCCATCATGCTGCCTTGATCTCCGGGGCACCCTACTCGGCACGGACTAGTGATAGTACGCTATAATAACCATTAACATGGTCTCCAGCACGCATGTTCGGAAATAACAAATACAATATCCGCGAGATTCGAGTTCCCGACCCAACCTTGGCAGTGATACATACGTAGCACTACCCACTATTAATAGCTCGCTCGACCGCGTGACTGCAGTAGCCCAGCTTACTGAGCCTTGTAACAGATGAAAAAAACGTTTTCGAGTTCGTTGAATCTCGCGGACTTCGTAAACCCCGATCTCCGGAACCCTCCCCTCGCCGAACGCTATTGGTTGTCTACAGACGCAATATCGTAACCATTCATAACGTCTCCAGCGCGCACGCTCGAAAATATCAAATGTTAAATCGGCGAGGTTTGAACTCCCGACCCAACCTTGGGAGGGCTATATACCCAACAAATGGCATTGTTGTCCGTACGCGTTGACAGTATACCAGGTGATGGTATGAACATGTAACATGTAGCAGGCAGTGGTGGTTGTCATGGTGGGAACGTGCTGGGGTATTAATTGGAGTTTATAATTGTGATAGGGCCAAAATGCAGGAGGCATGGCGGCGTCGGCGGCGGGCACGCTGCTTGTCGTGTAAACATACTATCACGGGGGACCATAGTAAATTGGACCTACGGTACACACAAAAACCTGTATATTTCCCTATTTTTACCAACAATAGTTGGTCCTATTTACTATGCTCCCCCGCAATAGCTGTTTTTTTTGTTGTGGCTGACATAGCGTTATCGCTACGAGGAGGTGTTGTGTTCTCTACATTAAACTGTTCGTTCTAGGGTGGAGTATGGTGAATGTCAGATGTTTCTACACGGAGACGCCATAGCGGTGGAGATGACTTTTTTATGGCATTTACATACAATACCTCGTGCTTCGTAGGTTTTGCATATATCACGTGGCGTTGTCGCCGAGGGTGTGACTATTTGCCAAGTATCGGTCTTCGGTGTCAGAAATTTCAGTAACAAAAACTAACCTCCTCAGAGGATGATATTACAACATTGGTTTTCTATGTCTGACGTCGCGTTATCCTTGCGAACATACTTGTGGTAAGTGTCAGCTGTTTAGAAACGGAGGCATGGCGGCGGCGGTGGTGACGCTGCTCATGGTATTCACATAGTCTCCTTTATATCTGACGTGGCGTTGTTGCTGCGGAGATATATTTTGTGAATGAAAGACGTTTCAAAATGGAAACATCATACGTAGCGGCGGTGGTTGTGACGCTGCTCGTGGTGTTAGCATACCTGGTCTGATTTTTAATATTTGACGAGACGTCGTTTACCGCGGGGATGCAATTGTGAAATGCCAGATGTTTCAAAACGGAGGCATGGCAGCGGCGGTGGTGACGCTGCTCATCGCCGCGTGGGTGGCGTGCGACAACATGATCGTCCTCATCCGTCTTGCCGAGAAGACTGGAAAGAACTCCTACGGTCAGGTGTGTGCCGAAATGTCCCACAGGCAAGAGTGTCGGTACTACTGCTGTGTGTCGGCGTGCGTGCCACACGCTACTGCACCGTTGATCGTTTTTTTTTTTTTTTCGTACCATGGATGGATGGATGGATGGATGGATGGATGGATGGATGGATGGATGGATGGATGGATGGATGGATGGATGGATGGATGGATGGATGGATGGATGGATGGATGGATGGATGGATGGATGGATGGATGGATGGATGGAGGGATGGATGGATGGATGGTATTTGTACTGACGTCCTTTACTCTACCGTATCTATGCCATGGATGTATGTGTTTTGTCCACGTATCATGCCATAGCTGAGAGTGATATCCTTGTTCTACCTACCATTGGCGGTATCTTCTGTCCTTTTTTCTTCCGTGTCATGAATCGCACCTTTATGTGTTTGCAGGTATTGTACAAAATGGATCGTACACTTACTCTAACGAATCGTGGGTGATATCCTTATTGCACCGTCCCGGATATCGTATCTTTTGTTTTACCGTATTTACCGTAGGGGATATCCTTATTCTACCGTACCGTGAGGGTTTCCATATTCTATCGTACCATGAACGATGTCCTTGCCCTCTTTATACTTCGGCGTCAACGAGGTTGGGGAGGGGGTGCGCTGCGACCTTGTTTTTGGCTGCTTGGACCGTGCCTGGCATCGCTCGCGGTTCGCGGTACGTTCAACCATAGACGTTTGTCTCTTTTTCGGGGCACACGTGGTTTACGAGGAGTTGGTCGCCGCTCAAAGCGTCTGAGGCAAATAATCATTGCCGTCTACGACAACCTCCACGCGAAGGCTCTCTTCGTTTTACTCTGTTTCGCTGTTTTTTTTTTTCAACTGTATGCTTCTTTTGCTTTCCGCTGCCAACTGGCACCTTCCCCCCAGACATATTTCGTTGCGAACTGGCAGTGCTGCGGTCATCGTGCCGGGTGGATATTAGCGGCACTTTCAGTGTTGCTTGTTGTCGCAACTTGCATCTGTAGAGTTTTTATTGAGTTTAATAGTAGTGCGATACCACGCATAGCTTGGCCGGGATCGTACGACTTTCGACGGCGGAATACATCTATCCGTTGATTGAACATGGTTTTAGCGGCCAACGGACATGGCTTGGTTATCGTTCTTTCACGGTATTCAACTTCGGCATCAAGAAAACGCAAGTTGTTTTTCCCCAGCGTTGTTTCTTGGTCCGCCCGCAATAAATTGAGAAGCGGCAACCTTTAGGCCTTTTCTAGGAAGCGGCACATTTTGTGTGCTTTTATAAATAGGCTCGTATTTTCTCTCCCCATGCGCAATGTCGCTTTAAATCTGCCGCCACACGGGACCCGTCGTCACAACCATTGTCGAAAAAATAAGAAAAATCCCATCCCATCCGTGAGTACCACGAAGAGGAGACAAAAACGACCTGCAGCCGCATACTCCTTCCCACGGTCAGAATGAGAAACAGACTACAGTAGAATGGAGATTTTTCTGGACGAACTAAGAAAGGCGTTTTCTTTCCCAATCAGTGCGTTCGCTTGGTGATATTCATGGTCTACCGCTCCCCTGTCTGGGGCAGCACCAAATAAGTGGCGTGTCGTTTTGTTTTTCTTCCTACTGCTGTAGTATCCCTGCCCCATCGTGTGCTTATTCTGCTTGTGTTTTTGCCCCGCTTTCGCCCTGCCGGGCATGACCTCTCTGGATGTCTATCTCTGGGCTTCGCTGTTTGGCGTGGGTGGGATGGGTGTTGCAGCTGGGTTTCGCGGCGTTCGGTAAGTGGGGACAGGTGATGGTCGATGTGTCCCTGGTGCTGTCACAGCTGTCCTTCTGCTGCAGCTATTTCATCTTCATCATGCTCAACATTCCCAGCATTGCACCACTACCGGCCCGGGGCTCTACCGCGGAGTATTTGCTGTCCCCGGACGTGCTGATAGCCCTTCAGGTATGCGTTGATAGTCCCGCCTTCGCTGCTGCCTTCCGGTACATGGTGATGGTGCCATCATTGGCGCTAGTGCGGTCTCGCTGCTGGTGGAGAACCCTGAAGCTGGTGCTGCTCGTTATGGGTGTATTAGTCCGGTCCTTCGATGGGTATGTTTGTGTTTTGGTACGAGCGGGTCGGTTTGTTTGTTGATTGATTGATTGATTGGTTGATTGATTGAGATGAATGTCTGTGGTTGGCTGATTATTTGTTGTTGTTCGAGTGGTTGATTCGTTGATTTATCGGTTGACTGGTTGTTGGGTTGGTTGGAATTTTGGTTGATGGCCTTTTTAGCGGAACAGCAATCTCGGTCCCCGCCCCCCCCTCTATCTCCTGCAGCAGCACGGCTTCGGCGTTCGCTTTTTTTGCCCTGAACTGTGAATACCTACAGTACGTACGAGGTGTTTCACAAAGAGAGGTGGGCCGAGATGTACCCAATGGCGTCGAACGCTGTTTTGCTCTTCAACTGAGTGCTCCAAGTTCGAAATGATGCTAACGTGGACTGACACCTGTAAACTCCGTGCCGATTAAGATGCAAAAGTAGACAAGTACGAAGCTGTTCAATATGTGTCGCCTATGACGCAAAAGGGGACTGACACCTGTCCAATATGTGACGATTACGATGCCAAAGTGGACCGACAACCTGTTTGAAATGTACCGGTTCTGATGCAAAAGTGGACTGGCAACTGCTCAAAGTGTGCCGATTATGGTGCAAAAGTAAACTGACACCCGCTCGAAATGTGCCATTTCTCGTCCTATTCGGTGGGTGCCGTTTTTTGTCCTGTTTTGTGGCAACGGCGCAGCTCTTGGTTTACATCCCTATGGCGTGGATACGCCACCTCAAGTACCTCGCGCTGGTGAGTAGGCTCATTGTCGTCTTGTTGTTGTTGTCGTTGTCGTTGTTGTTGTTGTTGTTGTTGTTGTTGTTGTTGTTGTTGTTGTTGTTGTTGTTGTTGTTGTTGTTGTTGTTGTTGTTGTTGTTGTTGTTGTTGTTGTTGTTGTTGGTGGGGTTGTTGTTGCTGTTGTTGTTGTTGGTGGTGGTGGTGTTGTTGGTGGTGCTGTTCTTGCTGTTTTTGCTGTTGCCATATACGTTCATCACAACCCCCCCCCGGTAATTTCGTGCTACCTATTGACATCCAGCACACCCAGCATCCGTACTGGTTCTTTACGCCAGAGAGAGAAACCAGCTCCGTGGTCAAGTGGCCGAGCGGTCTAAGGCGCTAGTTTAAGGCACTAGTTTTCATTAGCGTGAGTTCGAATCTCACCTTGATCATTTTTTTTTTGTCTCTAGTTTTTTTTTCTACTTTTACCAATTCGCCGGAAGATAAGAAACAAACAACTAAAATACTGGAAGCTCTGTGGTCGCTAACTGCGAGGCAGGGATAACACATGGCAATAGGCACAGCAGTGAACAATGAGTGCAACGCCAAGCGTACTGGATTCGAAGAGTGGTTGTTGTCGTGAGTATAATCGTAGAACAGTAGTGGTCCCTCTATAGCGCCGATGTGCGCCAACCAACGTTACCGGCATTATAGCGCGCAACCGACACTACAGTAGCTACTCCGCACACTGCAACACTGGTTAATCCCGTGCTCGGTATGTGCCAAGCCATTTCACAGGCACTATCCATAGCGGGCAAACAGCACTACTCGACCGGCACTACTGCTGTATAGAGGGACCGCTACTGTAGTGTTTTGGCTAACAGCAGTATGTATAGCGCCCCACGACCCCATTTGTCCGTTCGCTTGTTTCCCCATCTTTCTCCTTTTAAGGCTATGCCCTCTTACTATTACGGGGGACCATAGTAAAGGGGGCCACATGTTGTCAGTAAAAATAGGTAAAAGTATAGTTTTTTATGTGTGCCGTAGGTCCTATTTACTATGATCCCCCATAATACGTACCAGTAGGAGGCTATGGATGTATGAGTGATATACTGAGAGGGGGGTGGCTCGTCTATTTGTGGTGCTGTTGCTGATAATTTACGCGTTTGCGACCATCCTTCCTTCACATTCGTTCGCACTTCATTTGTTTGTTGTACAATCATATTTGAGACGTTATGCGTGGAGTTCTTTTGGAGCCAACCTGATAGGGGATAGGACTAACTGCTGTACGAGTACTCGCAGGCGGGCCACTGCTGACGTTGCCGCCACCAACATGATCTACACATTAATAGCTTCTTGTGCTGACCGCAGCACTCAACTCAGCACGACGCCATGCTCTTCTCGTGGGGGAATACCCGGCTGCAATTCCACATCCGAGTTTTCGCTTACCTTCCCCACCAGATCCCTCAACAAGACCACCCCACATGTGCACACGCCCAACGACTCGACGCCCACCTTGAGGGGGTGTAGTTCCTGCTCACACCGCTCAGAACTTTTCCATCTCCCCGGGTGGGACAAGCTACTTCCACGCACCAATCGCTTGTGGGTCCCGGGCATGTTCTTGCTTTCACGACAAAAAATACAGGCAGTAGTTCTTTGCGAAAAAAC